>UESW01001298.1:170164-235074 GCA_900491605.1 Calamus simplicifolius
CAAAGGAGAGCCTCGTCGCTGATCAGATTCCTCCAAAGCAATGCGGACATCTTCGCCTGGACCGCCTCCGACATGCCAGGGATTAACCCCGAGGTCCTCGTCCATCGTCTCGTGGACGAGATGCACAGGCCTGTTAAGCAGAAGAAGAAGCTTCGCCCCAGAACGGCAAAAAGCCATTGAAGAAGAGGTCGACAAACTCATCAAAGCCAATTTTGTCCGAGAGGTGAATTACCCAAGCTGGCTGTCAAATGTCGTCATGGTGAAAAAGTCGAACGGCAAATGGAGGATCTGCATCGACTTCACCGACCTCAACAAAGCCTGCCCGAAGGACAGCTTCCCCCTCCCTCGGATCGATCAGCTCGTGGACGCCACCTCAGGCCACCAAATGCTGTCATTCATGGATGCCTATTCGGGCTACAATCAGATCCGAATGGCCCCCGAAGATGAAGAAAAGACCGCCTTCATAACCGACCGAGGTACCTACTGTTACCGTGTTATGCCTTTTGGTCTTAAAAATGCAGGGGCGACCTACCAGCGGCTGGTCAACAAGGTGTTCAAGGAGCAAATCGGCCGGAACATGGAGGTGTACGTGGACGACATGCTGGTCAAAAGCAAGGAAGCGCCACGGCATGTTGAGGACCTCGCGGAGAGCTTTGCAACGTTGCGCAAATATGGGATGAAGCTCAACCCGACCAAGTGCGCCTTCGGCGTCAACTCGGGAAGTTCCTCGGCTTCATGGTCTCCCAGCGAGGTATCGAAGCTAACCCCCAGAAGATTCAAGCTCTCCAACAAATGGCGCCCCCAGCGTCTGTTAAAGAGGTCCAGCGCCTAACCGGGAGGATAGCGGCCCTTAACCGCTTTGTGGCGCGGTCGGCCGAGAGATGCCTCCCCTTCTTCAAAACTCTCCGATCGGCCAAAAACTTCCAGTGGACTCCCGAGTGCCAGAAATCATTTCAAGATCTCAAGAAGTACCTCGGCTCGCCTCCACTTCTCAGTAGTCCCACCCCAGGGGAGACCCTATTCTGTACCTGGCCGTTTCAGAGGGCGCAGTTTGTTCGGTGCTAGTCAAAGAAGAAGGCAAAGTCCAGAAGCCGATCTACTATGTGAGTAGGCTGCTCCGCGATGCGGAGACGAGGTACAGCAGGATTGAAAAGATGGTGCTGGCCTTATCACCTCAGTCCGAAAGCTACGACCGTATTTCCAAGCACATTCCGTGACGGTCCTGACTGACCAACCCATCAAGGCGGTGGTCCACCGTCCAGAAACATCGGGGAGAATGACCAAATGGGCCGTCGAGCTAAGCGAGCATGACATACATTTTCAGCCTCGCCCGCCATCAAAGCCCAAGTGCTGGCCGACTTCCTCCTCGAGTGTACCATCCCGGAGGACGGTTCTACCCCAGACTCCCGAAGAGCCAAAGTCCTGAGCCCGGTGGCTCCTCCACGTCGACGGGTCGTCCAATGCCCATCACTCCGGTGCGGGTCTAGTTCTCACCAGTCCTGAGGGGATGACTTTCGAGTATGGCGTCCGATTCTCCTTCCCGCTTCCAACAACGAAGCCGAGTACGAAGCCCTGTTAGCCGGTCTCCGGATCGCCCGCAACCTGAAGGTGGAAAAGCTCAGCGCCTTCACCGACTCTCAGCTGGTAGCCGGCCATGTTCGGGGAGAGTTTGAAGCTCGGGAGCCGAACATGATTCGATATCTCCAGGAGGTGCGTAACTTGCTTCCCATTTTCCGAATTTGAAATTATTCAGATTCCCAGATCGAGAACGCCCGTGCCGACCTACTCTCCCGATGGCAACCACGGAGACAATGGATGCCGAGCAAAAATTCCACCTGGAGACTCTGGAAAAGCCGAGCATCATGGAAGCCGACCGAGTGATGCAAGTCGAGGCCGAACCATCCTGGTTCGACCCTATCCTCAATATCTCAAAGAAGGGTCGCTTCCGTCCGACCGAAGAGAGGCTAGGAAGCTGAAGCTGCAGGCCACCCACTATGTAGTTGATTGACAACCAACTTTACAAGCGGTCTTTTTCCATGCCGCTGCTTAGATGCCTTCGCCCATCCGAAGCGGACTATGCTCTGCGCGAGGTACATGAAGGGATTTGCGGCAACCATCTGGGAAGCCGGTCCCTATGCCACAAGGTGCTGCGGCAAGGCTATTACTGGCCGACCATGCAAAAGACGCGGACGATCTAGTCCGAGCCTGTGACCCTGCCAGAGACATTCAAGCATCCAAAGACTCCCTTCCGCCGAGCTAGTTTCTATATCCTCCGCTTGGCCCTTTGCCAAATGGGGGATGGACATCCTCGGCCCATTCCCGCTTGCGACGGGACAGCGGAAATTCTTATTTGTCGCCATTGACTACTTCACCAAATGGGTCGAAGCGGAAGCAGTCGCGCAAATCACCGAGGCGCGGGCCAGAGACTTTGTGTGGAGGTCCATCATCTGATTCGGCCTCCCCCACACCATAATCACCGATAACGGTAAGCAGTTCGACAACTCCAAATTCCGCCAATTCTGCGAGGAACATGGAATCCGTCACCACCTTACTTCGGTCGGGCACCCACAAGCCAACGGAGCGGCCGAAGTAACCAACAGGACCCTCCTCCAGGGAATTAAAGCTCGCCTCTCCAGAGCCCAAGGCAGGTGGGCGGATGAGCTACATCATGTCTTGTGGGCCTACCGCACTACCCCGAGAATCCCGACCGGCGAGACTCCATTCCGAATGGCTTTTGGCACAGAGGCCGTCATCCCTGTGGAAATAGGCCTCCCATCATTGCGGGTGGAGAATTATTCGGAGGAAGCCAGCAACGAGCAACTCCGCACCAACCTCGACTTGATAGAGGAAGTCAGAGAGAAGGCCCGAATCAGGACGGCTGCTTATCAACAGAGGGTGGCTCGGTACCATGCCTCCAGGGTCAAGGGGAAAGCCTTCCTACCCGGCGACCTTGTCCTCCGGAAAGCTTCTGTATCCAAACCGCTGGAGCAAGGAAAGCTGGCGCCAAATGGGAGGGCCCGTATCAAATAACGGAGATTATTGGACCAGGAACCTACAAGCTGCAGGATCTGGATGGGAAGTCCATTCCCCGGACTTGGAACTCGGACAACCTTCGCAAATATTATCAATAGGGTATGTCCTCTTTGAATTCATGCATGCTCACCGCACGTTCCTGCTTATCTGTTTCCTCAAAACCTGTCGCATGAATCATTATGCACCATATTGTTATAAATTGCAAGAAGAAACAGATACTGCTTACCAATCCTCGGCACAACCGAGCTGCCTGTTGAACAGGAATCTCCGAACCTTGGCAGGGCCAAGTAAAATATTTCTCCGAACCTCGGCAGGGCCGAGCAACAAATCTCCGAACCTTGGCAGGGCCAAGTAAAACAAAGTCTCCGAACCTCGGCTGGGCCGAGCAACAAATCTCCGAACCTTGGCAGGGCCAAGTAAAATATTTCTCCGAACCTCGGCAGGGCCGAGCAACAAATCTCCGAACCTTGGCAGGGCCAAGTAAAACAAAGTCTCGAACCTTGGCAGGGCCAAGTAAAATATTTCTCCGAACCTCGGCAGGGCCGAGCAACAAATCTCCGAACCTTGGCAGGGCCAAGTAAAATATTTCTCGAACCTCGGCAGGGCCGAGCAACAAATCTCCGAACCTTGGCAGGGCCAAGTAAAACAAAGTCTCCGAACCTCGGCTGGGCCGAGCAACAAATCTCCGAACCTTGGCAGGCCCAAGTAAAACAAAGTCTCCGAACCTCGGCTGGGCCGAGCAACAAATCTCCGAACCTTGGCAGGGCCAAGTAAAATATTTCTCGAACCTCGGCAGGGCCGAGCAACAAATCTCGAACCTTGGCAGGGCCAAGTAAAATATTTCTCCGAACCTCGGCAGGGCCGAGCAACAAATCTCCGAACCTTGGCAGGGCCAAGTAAAATATTTCTCCGAACCTCGGCAGGGCCGAGCAACAAATCTCCGAACCTTGGCAGGACCAAGTAAAACAAAATCTCCGAACCTTGGCAGGGCCAAGTAAAACAAAGTCTCCGAACCTCGGCTGGGCCGAGCAACAAATCTCCGAACCTTGGCAGGGCCAAGTAAAATATTTCTCCGAACCTCGGCAGGGCCGAGCAACAAATCTCCGAACCTTGGCAGGGCCAAGTAAAACAAAGTCTCCGAACCTCGGCTGGGCCAAGCAACAAAATCTCCGAACCTTGGCAGGGCCAAGTCGAACGTTCTCCGAACCTCGGCAGGGCCGAGCTACAAAATTCTCCGAACCTCGGCAGGGCCGAGTGACCAGTTCTCCGAACCTTGGCAGGGCCAAGTAAAACAAAGTCTCCGAGCCTCGGCTGGGCCGAGCAACGAATCTGCCGGGCCATGGCAAGGCCAGGTAGGAGTCGTTCGGGTAAAGCCCCAGCGAAAAAGCCGAAGTATACAGGCCTCGACCAAGCCGAACGGCCCCCAAATAGTCCCAGAAGGACTTTGTCCGGTTTGAAAATAAGCACGTTAAACAAAAACCGTCGACACGAATGAAGAAGCCACCATCGGCAAAACCCCCCTCTTGAGGCCGTTGAGCCCCGCACAATCGGCCGAGAGCCCCGAGCAGAGCTAGACGATTCCCCTCTCTGCTACTGGAAATCTTTTGGGTGACACCCCTATAACCCGTCGTTCAAAGAGCCTATATCAGCGCATAAAAAACGACGGGGCCGCGCCAACCCCCTGATTCATCACGCGGGTCAAGGCCGCAAACTCTTAAAGAAAAGGGACTTCAAAAAATAAGACCCAACTTTTATTCATAAAGAGGAGAACTACAAAGAGGCGGTAAAAAGCAAAAACAAGAGGGGAGGCCCCGAATCAGAATTCAGAGTCACTCCCGGAGGCTAACAGTTCCTCCAAGCGCTCCGTCAGGTCAGCCACTTGCTGACGCAGGGACGCTATCTCCTCCCTCTGCCGGTCCATCAACCGGCGTGAGGCTTCCGCCTCCCTGACCGATACGTCCAAAAATTCTTCGGCGATCCTCGCAAGCTGCTCGTTATTCGCGAAGGCCGACGCCAGGCTCTCTCCATCAACCGTGACGGAGGTGGACCTCCCCTCCGAGCGCGGGGGCTGTCAAGTGAGGAACGCGACTCACCTGATGATCGCGCTGGGGAGGCCATCTTTTCGAACTTAAATCGAGGGATAACCGAAACCTATGCCCCTCGGTCGTATTTATACCTGCCAGGCAGGTATCTCGATCGGCCGCGCCGTAACTGCCGACCCGTAAGAACTCGCCACGCGTCGCCGATTCAATGCTGGCAAAATCCGAGGTATCGCGCCCCATCCCAAGCAAGATCGATAAGCGCGAGCGGATTGTTCGGGAGTTCCCCAGGCGAACATTTTCTGATCTGTCGCCCCTCGCATTAAATGCATTCGGCACTTCCCCGAGCCTCTTAATGCTGGCCTCTTTTTCGGGAAACGCGGAAGTCCGGCATTCGGCCAATAACTTGCCCCCTCGGGAGGAGTGGCAGCACCAATAAAAGCTGACAATATACCGCCCGTTCCGCCTTAGCGCCCCCTTTATCAAGCGCCGCGTGGACCTAACGCTGTGGCCTACAACGACAGCTGAGTCGCTCCCTTCGAGCCCGAATCTCCAACCTCGGCAGGGCCGAGCTACAAAATTCTCGAACCTTGGCAGGGCCAAGTAAAGTGTTCTCCGAACCTCGGCAGGGCCGAGCTACAAAATTCTCCGAACCTTGGCAGGGCCAAGTAAAGTGTTCTCCGAACCTCGGCAGGGCCGAGCGACCAAATCTCCGAACCTCGGCAGGGCCGAGCTACGAAATTCTCTGAACCTTGGCAGGGCCAAGTAAAGTATTCTCCGAACCTCGGCTGGGCCGAGTGACTAAATCCCCGAACCTTGGCAGGGCCAAGTGATCCATCCTCCGAGCCTCGGTTGGACCGATCGTCAAGTTCTCCAAACCTCGGCAGGGCCGAGTGAATAAATCTCCGGACCTTTGCAAGGCCGAGGCAAATACCTTCGAAACTTGACTAACTCGGGCGATAGGTTCCTCGAACCATAATGGGAGAAGGTACAGACTCCCCGTACTTCGGCCACAGCCGACTCATGATACTCCGACCTCGATAAAGGCGAAACACGAAAATGTCAAACTCCTGACCTAAGCAAGGAGCATATTTCGCCGAACGATCTCTAAACCGCAGCGCGCGAACCTCAATTGGTTCGGGCGGCATGAGACCCTCGTCTAAGGACGAGCGGAACGCTTTCGGCACCCCACAAACAATAATGATAGCAAGCTCGGCACAGAAGAGATGAGGATTGAAAAACAGAACCAAATTCCCTTTATTGCCGACCAAGATCGGTTACAAATGCCTCACAGGCGTTACAAGAGTATTGAAAT
The DNA here is from genome assembly GCA_900491605.1 of Calamus simplicifolius. NCBI lineage: Eukaryota > Viridiplantae > Streptophyta > Magnoliopsida > Arecales > Arecaceae > Calamus > Calamus simplicifolius. The sequence continues at coordinate 176,552 of UESW01001298.1, forward strand.
GCATAAAATAAAGGCAAATACAAAACTCGGGCAACTGCTCCAAAGAAGACCTATACAACCGCGATGTTTCGACATCCGGGTCGACAAATCATGCAAACCATGAAATGGCCAGTCCGCCTGGACGGATGATAAGGCTGACCCTCCGCGGCCCCGGATGAATTAAAAGATCCAAAAGGAGGCATGGCCCGCGATGCTGATTCTGAGGATCCGGACGACCCAGCCCGCTCCCCTAGGAGGGAGTGCTGGATCGCAGGCCGCCATCCAGTCGAGGGAACCGGGGACCATCCGACCCCGGTTGCTCCCATCTTCTCCCTCCCGTGGCAAGGATTCCCCTCAGAGAATGGACGGGAACCCAAGCCAGCGAAAAAGGGAGAGTCTGTGCGTGCTACGGGGGTGTCGATGCACTTCCTACCATAACTCCCCCGCAGCAAGCCGCAGAGATCGCATAGGAAGCGCATATGTGCGCTCTCCGTATGATCTCTGCGCCCTCCTTGTGCGCTCTCCATATAATCTCCGAAGCTCATCCCCTAAGGACGAGCCATTCTCCAGCTGCTCCCCAGTCGCCCCAGCTATCCAGCGGCAAGGGGCCTATGAAAGGAAGGCCTGATCCTCTCACTTGCAACAATAGAGAAATGAGCATAATGGAAGCTCTGACGAGAAAGAAGCTTTGGGGATAACCAGATGAGACCCCCTTTTCCTTTTTATAGGCGGAAACAGACCGGGAAAAGCTATCCAGGCTGCGGGTCCCGAGATTCAAACCCCCAAGCAGTATCTCCACGTGGCCCCTCAGGATTGGCGCAGCGCCCCACTGCGCGCCAAACCCACCGCCTGAACCATGACGTGTACGAAGATCCCCTCCTGACCCTGAATCGCGTTCATTAAATGCAGGAAATTGCCCACTGGCGCTTCGAAAACCGACGAACTCAGAAAATCATCCTTCGAGAATAGTACCCTCCAGTGATAGGCGGTTGCGTACGCATCACGACAAAGCGACCTGCATGGAAAAGAGCGCCTTCCGGAAAGCTCCGATGCAGCTTTATGCCCCCCACTGCGCCGTATCACCGCTTCTAGTAAAATAAAAACCGAATTGCCTGCGGGACAGTAGGGCGTTGGCAGAATGGCAGAAAGCGCGAAGACCTATTCCACCCGTCGGCCCCAGCCGACCTATCTCGTCGATCGGCCCCAGCCGACTTGTTTTGTCTGTCGGCCCCAGCCGACCTATCTCGTCGATCGGCCCCAGCCGACCTGTTTTGTCTGTCGGCCCCAGCCGACCTATCTCGTCGATCGGCCCTAGCCGACCTGTTTTGTCTGTCGGCCCCAGCCGACCTATCTCGTCGATCGGCCCCAGCCGACCTGTTTTGCCTGTCGGCCCCAGCCGACCTATCTCGTCGATCGGTCCCAGCCGACCTATTTTGTCTGTCGGCCCCAGCCGACCTATCTCGTCGATCGGCCCCAGCCGACCTTTTGTCTGTCGGCCCCAGCCGACCTATCTCGTCGATCGGCCCCAGCCGACCTATTTTCCTGTCGGCCCCAGCGACCTATCTCGTTTGTCGGCCCCAGCCGACCTATTTTCCTATCGGCCCCAGCCGACCTATTTTTGCCTGTCGGCCCCAGCCGACCTACTTCGCCTGTCGGCCCCAGCCAACCTATTATTCTTCATCGGCCCAGGCCGACCTGGTTTGCCCATCAGGCTTAGCCGGTGCGTTTCCTTCAATCTCGAGGTAAGAGTGACCAAAGGGCGTCAGTAAACCATAAATCGCTCACAATCGAGGCGGAAACAACAACAAGGTCACACAAGGAAAACGCCTAAGTGGAAACGTAAAATCCGTTTATTAAGAAACGTCTGATTAACGTCTAAAAGATGAAATACATGAATGGCCCCTAAGGATCGGGAGCCGCACCAGCTTTGGAGGAACCCTCAGTAGCACCTGCAGAAGCACGGCTAGATTCGCCCTTCTCTGACATTTTTGCCCCCTCTGCGGCAGTGTGCGACCGTCCCTCAGAAACTGCAGCTCGCTGGGACCAGGGACGCCGCCAAGTTCGGCATCAGAAACATCAATATATTCATCTTCATCTTCTTCTTCAGACTCGCCATTTTCGGGGCTTTCAACACTCAGGAAAGAAAGATCCCATTCCGGGTGCCCACTGAGTATCCTCTGCTTGCACTCTTCCATCCCGTGATGGAATGCGTCTACGCTCATAGCGTCTTGCCTCCCCTTAAGTATGGCGAGCTGCGTGTTGGCCTCAGCGGCCCGTTTCTCGGCCTCTGCGACTTGGGCCCGCAAAATGATATTTTGCTCCTCGAACTCGCCGGCCCGCATCTCGAATTCCGAGCTCCTGTTGCGGCTGGACACAAGCTCGCTTTGAAGAGCCCGAACCTCCAGTCCCAACTCCGCCATCTGAGAAAGCCGAAATAGGTCGGCGACACAAGAAACCAGTAGAAAAAGCCAAAAGGGGGGGGGGGGGGGGGGCAGAATGAGGTCGTACCTCCTCCTCTCGTTTGGCCAACCTCTTGGCCAACTCCTCAGCCTCATGTCTGGCTCTTGTCCTATCAGCCCCGACCAGCTCAACTCTCTCCTGCAGACTGCCGATCTTCAACTGCTTGGCTCCGATTGCCTCCTGAGCTTGGGTTAGCTCGTCGTTCACCCGAGTTATCACCCCTTGTTGCCACTTAGCGCCCTCTTTCAAATGGGCAATCTCGCTATCGCGGCGCTTCAGTCGCTCCTCCACCTCGCCAAGCATCCTGGTTAAACGCTTCCTCTCGTCTGCAGCTTCCCTCCCCAGTCGACCTATGCTCTCATTATGTTCTTTCTGCATCGCCTTCACCTCCGCGGAATGCTTCGATTCGATTCTGGCCAACTCCAAACACGCGTCGTCGTTCTTCGCCAGGAGTCCCCGCAGCTCCTTTACCTTGCGCTTTTGCTTGGACACCTCATCCACGGCAGCCTGATGTGCCGCCCTTGCCCCCTTCAAGTTCCTATCCATCGTGTCCATGAGCTCTTCAAACTGCTCAGACACCTTCAGCCGCGACTGGAGCTCGACATTCTCCCTCCGGGCCTGGACACTGGCCCCCGTCGCCAAACTCAAGTGCCAGCAAATTGCCCGGGAAAGCAAAACGCTCTGCAAAGGCAAAAATTGAATAAGAGCCCACGATGGGGTCAATCGAGAAACATCTATCGCACAAGAAAAGTAACTCACCCGCGAGGCATAGGCCCGGGTCATCCTCATCAAGGTTGTGTTATCGATGTCGGGAAGAAGATGGATACTCTCTGCCACGCCTTGCTGCCCAAATGCAGAATCGACCAGCCCCAGGTCGGCGAATTTGTCTGCCGAAGGGTCTGCGCCCGGATACAGGGCCGACCTGATCATGGCGGAAAATGCCTCCTCAATATCGGCATCCGAGCCACTGGGTTGGCCAACCCGCCTGAAGGACCGGCCTGGGCGGCCCCGTCTGAGAGGCCTTTAGCCTCCCGCCTCCTCTACCAAGGCCCTGGCTTGGGTTTCCTCAGATAATTCAGCCAGCCCAAGCGCCAGCCTCCCCAAAACCTTTTTCGAAGAAGCTCCCAATGCGGAGCTCCCGCCTTGCCGCGTCTCCTCCTTCGACGCCCCTCCCTCGGTCACCACCATTTGTGTCTCCGCCGCCGGGCCCTCCGAGATCCCGGCCTGTTCCACTACTTGCATCTCCTCCGCAGGCTCCCCGAAGCCTCAGTCTGACCTGCCTCACTGCTACCGTGCTCCCCTGCGGAGAGACCGAGAGAAAGCTCCCCCTGAACCTCCCCAGCTGCGGCTGCCACCTCTTCCTCTCCTGTCAGAACCGGTGGTGATCCCGCGGGGACGATGGCCCCCTCAAAGACGGCCGCTTCCGCCGAACCCGCCGCCGTTTCCTCTTTCAGGGGGGACGCGGCCGGAAGAGCCATCGGAGCCTCATCTGAGCTGTCCGATATCTCCAACACGAGAGGGTCGGAGGCCATAACCGCCCTCCTCGGGCTCTCCTTCGCCCCCGGCGCTTCTGCCATGACTGCCCGGCATCCGGCAGACTCCTCATGGAAGCATGAGCCCTTTTTACAGGCCGGCCACTATCCGCGCCGCTACCTTCCCCAAGACGTTTCCCTCTCTTCCTCTTGGAGAGGTTTGATAATGCCGACCTTGCAGCTATTAGAATAGAGCACACATACTCAGAATCAAGCACACTAATCAAAAAAGATACACGGCACGAAAGAGACTCACCTTGCGGGTCCAGGGGGCTGAGCCCGGCTGCGAAAGAGCCCCCTCCGATAGCAGGTCGTTAGCCGAAAACACCTGCCCATTGCGGAGGACGTCCAAATCCTTCTCCTCCTGCGCCGACAAAGACGGATGTGTCTCCGCATCCCTTGCAACATCCCCCCATCGCCGAGGGAAATCGGAACCGACATTCCCCTCCGCGATAACAAACCGGCTCTTCCACCCCTTGATGGAAGAGGGCTTATCCGCGATAACGTTGAAGGATCTCCGGGGCCCGATATAGGGCCACTCCGACTTCCTCCCAGGAATCAGTGGTAACAAGTGCGAAAAAGGGGAAGAGTGGCTACGATCCGAATCTGGTGGCACATCGAGATGAATCCGATGATATTCGCCAACTGTTCGGAGCTACCATTGGCGGGCTGATATTGTAATGGGCCATGATCTCCTTCACCAGGGGGTGGAGAGGAAAACGAAGACCCGCCTTCAAACTATCCTCATAAATGAAGACCCCAGACTCTAGATCCCGGGTAACTCTATCATCGGGCTCCGGCGCTCGTAGGACGACGTCCAAGGGCAAGCCATATCGCTGATGAATCCTCCCCAGGTCCTCAGCAACGATCTCGGAGGCCACATCGTCGGGGCTCATCGCCATTGAAAGGGGCACCAAATGAAAACAATAAGCGTCGAGGAAGATGAAGGCCAGAACCCTTTTTGAAAGCAAAACGAGAAGACGCCGAGCGCACGCGCACACATATATACGCAGTGCGGCCGTCACTTCGCTTCTCCACTAAGAAAGCCGCCCTAAAGAGGCGGGGCATCCCATCCCAGGCATCCGGAATTGCCTCGATAAACACCCGATCGATCGGGTTTCGAAGCGTGGCGCGATCTTAACCGTCACTCGTAGAGGAGCCTTAGCCCCAAAGGCTGGGTGGCCCCGTCGCATTAATTAAGGCATCATTGCGCGAGCAGGCCAAACCAAGACGTCCCATCTAGAACGCGCCATTCAAACTTGTACTCCCTATGCTCGAACCTACGCTTCGAACTAGGGAGTGGAGGGCATGTGTTGAGGGGTAAAATCATCATTACGTTAATATCCGTGTGAGGCGGTTAAGGCTAACCCCCTCCCTTCGTCCTATTCGGGCTTCCATAGCTCGGCTCCCTCCGGGCTTCCATAGCTCGGCCCCTTCGGGCTTCCATAGCCGGCCCTTCCGGGCTTCCATAGCTCGGCCCTTCCGGCTTCCATAGCTCGGCCCTTCCGGGCTTCCATAGCTCGGCCCTTCCGGGCTTCCATAGCTCGGCCCTTCCGGGCTTCCATAGCTCGGCTCCCTCCGGGCTTCCATAGCTCGGCTCCCTCCGGGCTTCCGTAGCTCGGCCCCTCCGGGCTTCCATAGCTCGGCCCTTCCGGGCTTCCATAGCTCGGCCCCTCCGGGCTTCCATAGCTCGGCCCTCCGGGCTTCCATAGCTCGGCTCCCTCCGGGCTTCCATAGCTTGGCTCCCTCCGGGCTTCCATAGCTCGGCTCCCTCCGGGCTTCCATAGCTCGATCCCTCCGGGCTTCCATAGCTTGGCCCCTCCGGGCTTCCATAGCTCGGCCCCTCTGGGCTTCCATAGCTCGGCTCCCTCGGGCTTCCATAGCTCGATCCCTCCGGGCTTCCATAGCTCGGCCCCTCTGGGCTTCCATAGCTCGGCCCCTTCGGGCTCCCATAGTTCGGCCCCTCCGGGCTTCCATAGCTCGGCTCCTCCCGACCCTCCGTAGCTCGGCTTCATTCGCGATCCGCAACCAAACACTTACCTCCGCGAACCTGACGCAGGAGAGCCCTAGCCTATCAGAACGGAACCCTAGACAAAGAATCATATCGGGACGTGGCCTAAAGCCTATCATAACCGCCCTGGGCCTACTCAACCAGATCTCGAGGCGTCAAGGAGCTCTCCCAGCCGTCAATCTCTGAACAAACAAGATACGGATTCTAACGGCCCCACAATGGCCTGATTCTGTCCGTCTCTGTATCGTAACAACCTCCGAACCTTCCAGAAGATGCTCAAGACCCAAACGGCAGTCTATAAATATCAGTCTCACAGATTCCCCAGGTACGCGACTCTTGATGCACACAAAACTCTGGACCCACTCCTCTCTCCCGGTAGCTCATCGGCGCTCTGCCCCCTCCTAGAGCTTCCGATTGGCCACCCCCTGGAGAGGTCTCCCGGAGAGATCCACCTCCCCACTGTCTGCTTGATCGCCGATTCCTTTCCCACTGACTTGAGCGTCGGAGGGCCTTCCGCGAGGATCACCCCCAGCGTCCCTCCGCGTGTGGGCTTCTTTTTGCAGGTCCGCCGCCCCCTCTCCCTGGAGATCGACCGTGCCCGAGTCGGAGGACGGATCCCGGCGGCAACAATACCTATTAAGATGAAACATTAATTTCATCGTAATAGGTTAGTTTATTACAGCGAAATATATTTTTTTCATAATAAAACGGAAAGAAAAAGAAAAAAATCCTGATATATACCTATTTCGATAAAACTTGAATTTCATCGTAATATGTTAGTTTATTATGACAAAATATTTTTTTGCCGTAATAAAACGGAAACAAAAGAAAAAAAATCATGGTATACACCTATTACGATGCAAATTGAATTTCGTCGTAATAGGTTAGTTTATTACGGTGAAATATATTTTTGCCGTAATAAAATGGAAAGAAAAGGAAAGAAAAAACCTGGTATATACCTATTACGATGAAAATTGAATTTCATCCTAATAAGTTGGTTTATTTAACTTGAATTTCATCGTAATAGGTTAGTTTATTATGGCAAAATATATGTTCGCCATAATAAAACATAAAGAAAAGGAAAAAAAAATCATGGTATATGCCTATTACGATGAAAATTTAATTTTGTCATAATAGGTTAGTTTATTACGGTGAAACATATTTTTGCCATAATAAAATGGAAAGAAAAGAAAAAAAAAAAATCCTGGTATATACCTATTATGACGAAAATTGAATTTCATCGTAATAGGCTAGTTTATTACGACAAAATATATTTTTGTCGTAGTAAAATGGAAAGAAAAGGAAAAAAATCCTAATATATATTTTTACCATAATAAAATAGAAAGAAAAGCAAAAAAAATACGGGTATATACCTATTACGACGCAAATTGAATTTTATCATTATAGGTTAGTTTATTATGGTGAAATATATTTTTGTCATAATAAAATGGAAAGAAAAGAAAAAAAAATCCCGGTATATACCTATTACGATAAAAATTAAATTTCATCGTAATAGGTTAGTTTATTTAACTTAAATTTCATCGTAATAGGTTAGTTTATTACGACAAAATATATGTTCGCTGTAATAAAATGGTAGGAAAAGGAAAAAAATCCTAGTATATACCTATTACGATGAAAATTGAATTTTATCGTAATAGGTTAGTTTATTATGGCAAAATATATTTTTGCCGTAATAAAATGGAAAGAAAAGGAAAAAAAAAAATGGTATATACCTATTACGATGAAACTTGTATTTCGTCGTAATAGGTTAGTTTATTACGGTGAAATATATTTTTGCCATAATAAATGGAAAGAAAAGGAAAAAAATCATGGTATATACCTATTATGATGAAATATGAATTTTATCGTAATAGGTTAGTTTATTACGGTGAAATATATTTTTGCCGTAATAAAATGGAAAGAAAAGAAAAAAAAATCCTGGTATATGTCTATTACGATGCAAATTGAATTTCATCGTGATAGGTTAGTTTATTTAACTTGAATTTCATCGTAATAGGTTAGTTTATTACGGCAACATATATGTTCGCCGTAATAAAATGGAAAGAAAAGGAAAAAAAAAATCCTTGTATATACCTATTACGTATGACCTAAAAATATATATTTAAAGCAAACATTGGATCAGCAATATTGGTATTAATATTCAAGTACAAACATATTTGATTTTGATAGCACTACTAATAATTGAAGGTTACTAATTATTCTTTTCGATATTATACAACATATTAATAAAAAATAATTAACTTATATATTCAACAATCAATATATAACATTACATATAACTAACACTAATATTACATATTTTAATATATACATATATCAATAAATAAGAAATTTCAAAACAGATGGCAATAAACAAGAAATTAGCATCCTGATACTTAAAAAACTATGATGAATTAGAAAAAAACCCTAATTATCTGGGTTAGGGGCTGAACAGAGGGATGAAGGGCCGGTCGAACAGGAGGGCGCCAAAGGCCTACCGGACAGATAGCAATAAACAAGAAATTAGCATCTTGACACTTAAAAAATTATGAAGGACTAGATAAGACCCTAATTACTTGGGCTAGGGGCCGAACAGCGAGGCGAAGGGCCGGCCGAATGGGGGGAGGGGGGGTGCCAAAGGCTTGTCGAATGGGGCTAGGGCCAAGGGGGGCTGGCCAGGGGGGACCAACCAAGGGGCTGTGCATGCCGGCAAGGGGGGCCAGCAAAGGGGCCATGCGCAATGGCTAGGGGCGGGGGAGGGGGGGGGGGGGGGGGGCTGGGGGGACGGGGTATGCAAGGAGAGCCTGGGGGCCGAGCGGGCCGATCCATGGGGAGCTAGGGCTGGGGGGCCGGGCCGAGGCCGGGGAGGGGGCCAAGGGTCAGGGCCGGGGTGGCTAGGGCTGCAAGGTGAGATGGGGGGAGCTAGGGCCGAGGGGGGCTGCTGGGCGGCCAAGGCTGAGAGGTGAACCGGAGGGGGGGGGAACGCAAGACCGGGGGGGGGGGGGGTTGCTGGGGTGGCAGGGGATGGGAGGTGAGCCGGGCGGGGGGCGGACGTCGAAACAGCAGTGGGGGAGTAGCAGCGGCCGGGGGGGGGGGGGGGGGTGGCGGGGTGGTTAGGTAGGGGAGAAGGGAAGGGTGGGGGAGGCCCTTTCGGGAGCCAAGAGGGTCGTGCGCCCTCTTTTGGGCATGTGGCCCTAGGCCCTGTGTATCGGATTACCGATGCACGCACGCCCGAGTGAGGGTGGGTGCGCACGTAGTGATGCACCCACGCAGATCGGAAAGGAGATGCCTGCCCGCGCGCAAGTGGGTGCACAGATAGCGGCCAGCGATGAGGGTGACCGCATCGCTGGCATGCATGCACAAGCATGCGGACCGGCCGTGCCTAACGAGCATAGGCCAGTGAACGCATCGTTGACACGTGCGCACAAGCAGGCGCGCAAGTTTCCATGAGTGGGCCAACTATGCTCGAAGTGCACGCGCATTGCTGGGCCTCCAGGCGAGTCGCAAAGGCTCGCGTGCCAGGGGCGCATCGCTGGTGGGCGCATGGCAGGCCCAGACAAGGCGGCCCGACATCGGCCACGGCTGCATGCCCGCACGAGGTGGTCTGACGTCACTGAGGCGACACAATTTTAAAGAGACTAGCCCCCTCGTAACTATAGCCCTTTCAAGCCCTGTTCAAAGTTCAACGAAGATTTTAAATTTTTAAAATGAGACCTTTCATTTTTTTTTCCCCTAATGAAACAAGAACACTATTATCTTATCCAAGGACACTTGGACGACTAAAATTGCTGAGATCATGCCAGAATGGTGCTTTTTTGATACTTTGGATAATGCCTTATTTTAAATTTCTGTTGAAATTTGGAACAATGAGTTTACTAAGTTTGTGCTCTAATCCTTTACAATCTTTGATGTATAAAATAAAACTTAAGATTGGCTGGAGTTGTATACAACTCCTTATTTGTCATGTATTTTAACTAAAAATGGATGGTTTAAAAAGGAAGTGCCCATAAATATAATTTGATGATGCAAGAAGCTTGTTTAATATTACTTGATATATTATTATTTTCTTAAAAGATATTTTAGATTTTTTAAGTCTCCTCAGATGTTAGGTAGAAAGGAAAAATTTTCAGAAAATTAGGAAGTCTGTATATATCTACAATCCTAACCACTGCCAAGCCTCAAATTAAGCCCAGAATTCATCTTGGCCACTACACAAGGCCACCATTCCACCAAAAGTCTGGCTGCACAGTGATGCAATCACGCCATCGCTGCTGCGCGGGTAGGCACCCCGCGCAGCTATGCAGGAGAGCACGAGAGCCGGCGATGGGCCTACGCAGTCGTGGGCGGCCAGGCGCACACACCGATTTAGCGACGTGGGGTGCTTGTCACTGATTAGCGATGCGCACTGCATCGCTAAACGAAATCTGAGTGTCGTTGATTATAGATGCGCAAGGCATGTTGCTAATTTGCGATGCCCATGCTTGTCTTAGCGACGCACTTGTGCATCGTCAGGGATGCGCGCGCGCTAGCGGCGCACCTTGCGCGTTGCTAATCCAGTGCGTGGGCATCGTCAGGAATGCGTGTGCGCCAGCAACGTGCTCCTCATGTCACTAATTAGCGATGCAAAAAAGCGCGTCGCTGATTAGTAACGCAAAAAATTGCGTCGCTCATTCTAAATATCAGCGTCGCTAATGAACGACTAGTTAGCGATGAGATTTGTGTCGCTAATAAATATCATCTCTAATTCGTTGCTAAGTAATCGTTAAATTTTTTAACGTCGCTATTGCATCGCTATTTAGCCTCTAAATTTTTGGCATCGCTAAAACCAAATATTCCTGTAGTGAAACTTTACTCAACCCTTATCTCATGTCGTAGGGAATCAAGAAGTAAAACCAATTTATCAAAGCCCTCACTATAGCATAAAGAACGCAAGATCATAACGAATACAACATGCACCTTGAAAGGTCTATGGGAAATATTCTTGAGATTGACAAATGGTAGAAATTTGAGATTTAAATCCATCATAATAGGGAGGAAGTGTTAAAAACAAAATAAGAAAATTGGAATAATGATGCTACCAGAGAACTCAGGAATTAATGAGTATGGATTGGGCAAAATTTCTTATAGAGAGCTCTACAAGGCTCATGGTACAATTCAAGGAGTCAAAGAGTTCAGGAGACATATAAGTGATCCAGGCTTAGTATTTTTATCTTCAATCCCTTCATCCTGTGAGGATAAAGGCTAACATCGGCAATGATAACATCTGAAGCATATCCTACAACACTTCTGCAACACAATCAATTTGGTAGAGATATACACTTAAGTAATAAAACGAAAACAAATTGACAGCAACTTAAACCACAAATATAACACGCTTCCTAGGCTTGGTGATCATTTTGGGTGATTATTTTTGGATTACTCCTATAATCCAAGGCCAATCTGATTCATAATGATCACAGATTTTCATATTTGATATGTTACGTCACAATGGTCAAGTATCATTGATAATCTAACATTGTTGTATTTGTTATACCATGAGAATCTAATATTATTAACTATAAAATAGCAAAATAGTCCCTATTACATTTATATTATATTACTATAACATATACAATATAATAACATATAATAATATATCAAATTATATCATATATTATAATATATAAACTAATATTATATTATATTATAATATTAAGTACATAATATAATATAGTACAATATATTACATTGTATTATTTGATATGATAATAGATAAATTATAATATTATAATATCATATATTATGTTGCATGTATTATATTATAATAATATAATATAATATGATATTATCATGTATGCAATATATAATATAATATTATCAAATAATATATTGTATTATATTATAATATATTAATATATTAATTGTGTATATCTTATTATATAAATATTACTATTACATATAGATTATGCATGATCATTCCGATGCAACCAAATAGGATGATCCCATCATTGTCCCATGGATCATCTCATATCAAATGTTCCCTCAACTTATTTTTACCGCTGGACAAAGAAAGGTTTCTACATTTCATAAGAGAAAAGTTTGGCTATATCTAATTGCTTTCATTCAGTAAATAAGAAAAAAAGTTCAAATTCTTTATACAAATTCAATAAATTCACAACACTAGATTGAGCCCATGGCTAGTCTTAAAAGAACCTCATGTATAATGCTCTTTGGTCTACATGAGTTTGGGCTGGATTCACTCTATTATCAATTTTCACACTCTAGGATCCTACTTAAAATTATCTGGCCAAAAGATATTACTTGATTTCTTCAGCCATATATAACCATATGAGATCTACTCAGTGCTGCACAATCTCACAATCTATGTGAAAATAAAAATACATCAGCATGGACTCTCATAGGTACAGTAATACCAAAGAAAAAAAAGAAAATAAGAGGGAAAGCATGAAATCTCTTCTCCTAAGTATGTCATCACTGACTAGCAAGAAAAATGGTCTTGTATCCCACCTCCACCTTGTCAATAATAGGCTTGGTTTGGCAGCCGTTGGACCTCGTCCAACTTTTTCTCAAGAAAAATTTATAGGCTTCTGAATGTTCTCAACACCATTCACTGCAACGTATATTCATTGTCACTTTTGAGAGATTTTATTCTGCTAAGCTTCTCAAAGAAAAGCCCCCCAACCTTCCCTTAGGTACTTCGTTCACTGGGTCCTGATAAAATTGGAGTAGGCCTTGAAGTAGATCAAATTGACTTGCTTCTAAACCAGAAACGACATGATAATTACCCAGTTCAATCCAAACCGAATGTATCTACCTTGCCATTGGATTATGGCATGCTTTGTATATGGATTGGACATGGATCACTACATACCCTGATCAGACATTGGGTATGCTGTTCACCCAAGACCCCGATGATTATGAAAATTATAGTAAGTTCCTTATTTCTAATAATCATCTAGAGGAGGATTCGAGTCCTTCATCCAAGTCCCATAATTGAACACAAAATTCCATGCCTATTTTGTATTTTTCTTCTTGAGTCAGAGCGTTCCTTCCTCAACCTTATTCTCAAGCAAAGAAAGAGAGAGAGAAGCAAATCAAAGAGAGAGAAGCGAATCCCACTCAATTATTAATGCTCTTTTCATCGTTTCAAAGTTTCTTCCAACCATGGTGACCTCACCATGGTCTTTGGGTCTTTGGGTCACTGATATATACTTTCCCCATGCCTAGACTAAGGGCTTGTAAAGCAATGCCATGCTCTGGCTCTATCTTTGTCATCCATGATAATGTGTTAGCTAGTCAACAACCATAGATCAATGGCTGATATCGTGGGAGTGAGGCATGGAAAACATATTTAAGGGTTTAGAATCATTTTGCTTGAGAATTATTTAAAATGCATATTAATGCAGTAAAATTCATATCACCCTACTTATTTGCACGGCATTCTTTTGCCTTATATTTAACAAAAATATTTATGTTTATATTAGCATATCATAATGTCATAATACCAAGAAAACTGCATATAAATTATTTGGACGTAATGATAAAATAAAGCATTGAAACAATATTTTTTCTACTAAAGCAAAACAATGAGCATTCTACCCATCACTTTATATATTGATAAAGGCATCAATAGAAAAATTTTGAACATGTAGCAAGCATAACTTGAGATAGAATTCTCTAAGAAATTTTCTCAAGTAATTCACTTAATTAGAATAGATCAATATTTTGAAGTCCTTAATACTTAAACCATGAAAATGGTTTTCAGTCATTTTTATTTATTCTAATATTTCATAGGTAAAAAAGAGCATTACAACTTTGCAAATGCTTACATGCATCTTTGGTTTCTCTTGGACTTCAGCTTAGCAGAGATTAATGACACAACCATATAAATCCAATCACATATATTGTCGATGAATCAGATATAAGCAAATCTTGTACTCCTTTTGATCATCATTGCCCCTAGGAAACCCCAGAAGCCAACCACAAATCCTGGAGCAAAGCCAACATAAACCCATATCATTTTTGAATCATTTGGATTTTCTTTTTCTTCTCCTCCAAGAATTGTTGGACCTTCAGCAGATTCATCACCATGGCACTTTCCTATTGGTTGTCCACAGAGATATTGATTACCACTGTAGATGGATGGATCGGTCAAGGTTTGAAGTTGGTTGTTGGATGGAATTCTTCCTGATAGATTGTTATAAGATAAGTTCAAGTGGCTCAAAAAATCTAAAGCAATGATGCTTGCAGGAATTGTGCTTGTTAGGTTGTTCATCGACAGATCTAGTGACTCCAACTGTCCCAAGGCACCAATATTATTTGGAATCCTTCCTATCAAATGATTCCTTGATAAGTTCAAGAAACAAAGTCCATGAAGGCTCATGAACTCTTTGGAAATTTCTCCGGTGATATTGTTGTCAGAGAGGTCTATGCTTATCACAAGTGACAACACAGTAGTGAATGTAAGTTCTATATTTTTCATAGTTATCAAGAGATTCTTGATGTAATAGGAGGCACATTTGTAGAAAGAAAAGGTCCGCTCATATTTTGTGTTGACCCAATTATTGATTTTGATGATTAACAAAAGACATGAGTATATTCACTATGTTTCTGACAGATTTAATAAGTGTTTCAGGGGTTAAAAATGTTTAATAAATCAAAAGGAATAAAGAAATAAGTTTTGAATCAAAATTTAAAGGAATTTTTTCAAAGTTCAGAACTTGGAGTCGACACCCAAATAGTCAGGAGCCAACCCCAAGGCGTATCAGAAGATTTTTAGATTTTTGGCACGGTTCGGAGTCGACACCCAGAGTTTTAGAGCTGATTCCAACCTGAGATACAGAGAAGTGCATTCTGTTTCGATTTTTGGAGCCAACACCTAGAATTCGGGAGCCAACACCTGAGAGTTCAGGAGCCGACACCTGAGTTTCTAGAGCCGACTCTAACTTGAGAACAGAAAGCGTTTTTATAGACATTTCTGGAGCCGATACTCTTGGATTTCGGAGCCGACTCCCGAAAGCGACGAGCCGACACTTAACTTTCTCGGAGCTGACTCCTCAACAAACCTTTTCTTTGCTATTTTTGGATACCCGATCTGGAGCCGACACCTGAAAAGTTGGAGCCGACTCCAACCTATCAGGAGCGGATTTTTAATTATTAGAACGGACTCCAACGGTAATATCTTTTCCACCTAATCTCTAACGGTTATTTTTCTTTGTGTAGAAGTATCCAAGCATCTCACAATGACTATATTTCCCACCTAAACCTTGGATTGAAGTATATAAAATGAGGAATATCCGTTCGTTTGAAAATATAGAAAAAAAAGAGAACAGAGCAAGAAAAGAGAGAAATATTTTTTGAAATATTGGAAGAATCCTGAGAAAGAAAGAGAGAAATCAAAAGGAAATACTCTGAGCTTAAGTCCATCAATCCCAGAAAGTTCAAAGAGAAACCCATAAGCTTCTAAAGATCAAATCAAGGAGATTTCCAACATTTGAAGAGAGAAAGCAAAAGCCCCAAATCCTCAACTTCTCTACTGCGTGAAGAAACTGAGCTGAGGCTGATTCAATCTTTCAAAGGAGAAGAGGAAAAGAAGAAAAGAAGAAAAGAAGAAAAGTATACTTTCAAAGAGCTTCAATCAGGCTTTTCTTACCTATTTATTTTATTGAATATCTGCTCACTTAAGGAGCTGTTTAAGTGTTGTATTAAAATCTTTGTGTTTGCCGTGCTTTATCTCTTTGTCTCTTTCTATCTCATTATTTGTGCCTAGCATTTCTCTTACACTCAATCTTTTTTATTTCAAAGAACATAATTTTAAAAAAGCTAAATTTTTAAGAACCCAATTCACCCCCCCTCTTGGGTTGCAATCTGGGCCAACAATTGGTATCAGAGCTTGTGCTCATTGTTTATTTGATCAAACGATCAAGAGCTAAAGATCTAAATGGCAGCTCAAGCTGGATCTTCATTTTCTGAATGTCATTCTATAAATAGACCTCCTTTATTTAATGGTTCAAACTACTCTTATTGGAAAGCTAGAATGAGAATTTTTATTCAAGCTTTAGATTATGAACTATGGAGTGTAATCACTAATAGACCTAGCACACCCACACACATAGTAGATGGTTCAATTGTTCCTAAACCCGAAAGGGATTGGAATAAGAACGATAGGAAAATGGCTCAGCTCAATGCTAAGGCCATGAACGTTTTATATTGTGCATTAGATACTAATGAGTTTAATAGAATTTCTACATGTATTTCCGCAAAAGAAATTTGGGACAGATTAGAAGTTACCCATGAGGGTACTAATCAAGTCAAATAATCAAAGATTAATATTCTTGTTCATAAATATGAATTGTTTAGCATGGAACAAACTGAATCTATAACCTGTATGTATACAAGATTTACTGATATTGTGAATGGTTTAAAGAGTCTTGGCAAGACCTATACTAACTCTGAGTTGGTTCGTAAAATCCTTAGGTCTCTTCCAAGGACACGGGAAGCAAAGGTGACTGCAATCCAAGAAGCCAAGGACCTCAATACCTTACCTTTGGAGGAGCTACTTGGATCACTAATGACTCATGAGTTGACCATGAAACAGCATATAGAGGAAGACGTCAAGAAGAAGAAAACAATTGCCCTCAAAGCTGTAGAAATTAAAAAAAATAGCAGTGATGAAGAAGATGATGATGAGGAGGAGACTGCACTCCTTGCTAAGAAATTTAAAAGATTTATGTAAAGAAAGAGACCATTCCACAAGAAAAAATTTGGAACAAAGATGGAAGGTGAAAAAGAAAAAGAAAAGGACAAGGATAAAGAGAAAGACCCCATCATATGCTATGAATGTAAGAAACCGGAGTACTTTAGATATGACTGTCCTCAATTAAAAAAGGGGTACAAGAAAAATAAAAAGGCATATGTTGCAACATGGAGCGATAGCGAGGAATTCTCTACCGAGGAAGAACAGAAAGAGGTTGCAAACATTTATTTTATGACAAATGACGATGAGGTAAGTACCGAAACTCATGACTTTACCTTTGATGAATTGTTTGATGCATTTAACGAACTAGTTAGTGATTTTAAAGTTTTGAAAAAGATAAGCAAATCTTTGAAAAATGATAATTTAAATCTTGTCAAAGAAAAAGATAAAATAACCCATAAAATTGAAGAATTGAAATCTGAAAATAAGAATTTGCTAAAAGAAAAAGAATCAATTTCAAATGAAAATGTTAGTTTAAAGAAAGAAGTTGATAAATATAAAAATATAGTTGATAAATTTACATATAGCTCTGAAAAACTTAATTTGCTATTGAGTAATCAAAGAGCTGTATTTGATAAGGCTGGATTAGGTTATAGGCCTAACAAGAAACAAAAGTATGTTAAAAATTTCTTTAGAAAGGAACATGAGAAAAATGATGTTTCATGTTATTGCTGTAACAAGAAAGGACACAAAGCCTATGAATACAATTTTAGAAAAATTAATAAGAATTTAAATATTAAAGAAAAAAAATATGGGTTCCAAAATGAATAATCTTTGTTGCTACTAACCATGAAGGACCCAAGAAAGCTTGGGTACCTAAAAAAAAGTTTGATCACTTTGTAGGAGTGTCTTGCGGCCAAAAGATCAAAACGAAAGTGGTATCTTGATAGCGGCTGCTCAAGGCACATGACGGGTGACAAGGATCAATTCATCACCCTTGAGGATAAAAGAGGAGGAGTAGTAACCTTCGGAGATAATGGCAAAGGCCAGATTATGGGCTTTGGTAAAATTTAGATAACTCCCTCCACTTTTATTGAAAATGTTCTTTATGTAGATGGTTTAAAGCATAATTTAATTAGTATTAGCCAATTGTGTGATAAAGGTTTCAAAGTCTCATTTGAAGCTTCTATCTGCACTGTTTCTAATCCTATTAACAATAGCATTATATTTACTGGAAGTAGAAATGACAATGTATACTTAATTGATTTAGATAATTTGTATACTAGTAGTCATTGCTTAGTTGCTGATAATGCTAATGTAAATGAGATTGGATGGTTGTAGCATCGTAGATTAGGTCATGCAAGCACACACTTAATTTCAAAATTAATTAGAATGGATTTAGTTAAAGGACTTCCAAAGTTAGATTTTAAAAATAATAGAATTTGTGATGCATGTCAGTTTGAAAAATAAACTAGAAACTTTTTTAAATCTAAGAATGTTGTTTTCACTTCTAGGCCACTAGAGCTACTTCACATGGACCTTTTTGGACCAACTAGAACCACTAGTCTAGAAGGAAAGAAATATGGTCTTGTGATAGTAGATGATTATTCTAGATTCACTTGGGTATTGTTTTTGACTCATAAGGATGAGACTTTCTCAATATTTCTGAAATTCTTCAAGAAAGTCACTAATGAGAAAAATACTACCATAGTGTCTCTTAGAAGTGATCATGGTACAAAATTTGAAAATCACTTATTTAAAAATTTCTGCATTGAACATGACATTAATCACAACTTTTCTGTACCTAGAACACCACAACAAAATGGAGTTGTAGAAAGAAAGAATAGAACTTTAGAAGACATGGCCCGTACCATGCTATGTGAAAGCAACCTTCCAAAATACTTTTGGACGAAAGCTATAAACACGGCATGTTACATTCTTAATAGAGCTTTAATTAGGCCAATTCTTAAGAAAACTCCTTATGAATTATGGAATAATAGGAAACCTAACATTAGTTATTTTCATGCATTTGGTTGTAAATGTTTCATTCATAATAATGGTAAGGACAACTTAAGAAAATTTGATGCAAAATCTGATGAAGATATATTCATAGGATATTCAACAACTAGTAAAGCCTATAGAGTATTTAATAAGAGGAACTTAATAGTAGAAGAATCTATTCATGTAGTTTTTGATGAATCTTTAGCATCAAGTTCAGAAAAGATTGATGACGAGGAAGATACAAATTTGCTAGAAAGAGATATTGAAAAATTAAATATAGATGTATCTTCAGATCATGAACAAGAAGCTAAAGATGATGATTTCACTAGGGTTGATGTTATTGATACTACTCGCAATGATGTAGATCTACCTAGAGATTGGAGATATGCTTATGGTCATCCTAAGGAATTGATTATAGGTGATCCATCTTAAGGTGTAAGAACTAGATCATCTATGAGGAATATCAATAATCATCTTGCATTTGTATCTCAAATTGAACCTAAAACTATTGAAGAAGCTGAAAAAGATAGTAATTGGATGCTAGCTATGCAGGAGGAATTAAATCAATTTACTAGGAATAATGTATGGTCGTTAGTTGATAGACCTAAAGGTCATTCAGTTATAGGATCTAAATGGGTATTTAGAAATAAATTAGATAAAAATGGCATAGTAATTAGAAATAAAGCTAGATTAGTTACAAAAGGATATAATCAGGAAGAAGGAATTGATTTTGATGAAACCTTGCACCTGTAGCTAGATTAGAGGCAATTAGATTATTACTTGCATTTGCATGTCATATGAATATCAATTTATTTCAAATGGATGTTAAAAGTATATTTTTAAATGGTTTTATAAATAAAGAAGTTTTTGTAGAACAACCACCTGGTTTTGAAGATCATGAATTTTCAAACCATGTTTTTAAATTACACAAAGCACTATATGGTTTAAAACAAGCACCTAGAGCTTGGTATGATAGATTAAGTAAATTTTTAATTGAAAATGATTTTACTAGAGGAAATGTAGATAAAACTCTATTTTTGAAAAGAAAATATAAAGATCTATTAGTAGTACAAATCTATGTAGATGATATTGTATTCGGTGCTACTAATGATCTTCTATATCAAGAGTTTGCTAAGCTAATGCAGGAAGAATTCGAGATGAGCATGATGGGAGAACTCAATTTCTTCCTAGGACTTCAAATCAAACAAAGTAGAGAGGGGATTTTCATCAACCAAACAAAGTACACAAAGAAAATTCTCAAGAAGTTTGGAATGGAATCAATCAAACCCCTTGGAACACCAATGAGTCCTTCATGCAAATTAGACAAAGATGAAGATGGTAAGAAAGTAGATCAAAAATACTATAGAGGTATGATCGGATCTCTACTTTACATAACTGCAAGTAGACCTGATATCATGTTTGTTGTTTGTCTATGTGCTAGATTTCAATCAGAACCTAAAGAATCTCACTTAATTACTGTAAAAAGAATACTAAGATATCTAAGTGGAACTAAAAATATAGGATTATGGTATTCTAGAGACTCAACACTGAATTTAATTGCTTATTCTAATTCTGATTATGCTGGATGTAAACTAGATAGAAAGAGTACAAGTGGTGCATGTCAATTTTTAGGAAGTAACTTAATCTCTTGGTTTAGCAAAAAGCAAAATTTGGTTACATTATCTACTGCTGAAGTAGAATATGTTGTAGCTGGAAGTTACTGTGCTCAAATCCTTTGGATTAAGCAACAACTTGAAGATTATGGCATAACACTTGATAAAACTCATATTAAATGTGATAATACAAGTGCAATAAACTTAACTAAAAATCCAATCCAATATTCAAGAACTAAGCATATTGAAATTAGATATCACTTCATTAGAGAACATGTAGCAAACAATGAAATTTGCCTTGATTATGTTTGCAATGAAGAACAACTCATGGACATATTTATAAACCTTTGAGTGAAGAGAGATTTTGTTATCTTAGAAGAGAGTTAGGGATTTGTGACCCTTTGGAATGATTTTGAAACCCCTAAGGAATGATTATCTAGATTTCAATCAATTTCTTGAAATCTCATACATGATTTTAAGGACGATTTATCTAGACATTTGAACAATTTGATTCTCCACATTTTAAAGATTTTATCAAAAATTTATTGATTTTATTTCGACAAGTTTTGGATGTTTGAAACTCTCTTATTTTTTTCTAAAACTGTTAGTGGAGTCGACACCTTGATTTGTGGAGTCGACATCTGTGTCGCTCTTAGTCTGAGACCTTAGAGCCGACACCCGTCTTAGTGAAGCCGACTCCAGTTTGAGCGCTAACTGTGTTAGCGACCTGGAGCTGACACCTTGCTTTGCGGGAGTTGACTCCAAGTGGTCCCAGGTTAACTTATCTAGGGCAGAGCCGACTCCTCGTTCATTTCAATCGACTCCAAACCTCTCCAAACTCTCTCCAACTCTTCCCAAAACCCAAAATTCCTTAAATTAAACACTCCTTAGCTCTCAATGGCACCCAAACATAGGGGATTTATGTTTGGTGGAGGGGTGATGACCGAGAAACAGACTGTGAGACGTCTGGCAAGGCAGCCTTCACAGAGTTCTGTGTCCTCTTCCTCGTCATCCACACCGAGCGCTGCTCCAAGCCCATCCTCACCTCAAATCGACACTTTGGCAGGCCGTGTAATCACAATGGGTAGGAAGGTTGACTTTCATTTCTTTGAGGACAAAGGTTTTAGCATTGGGCGGCAGTTGACAGAACTAGGTTGGGATAAGGTATGTTCCCTTGATTTACCTACTTATCCAGCCCTAGTCAAGGAGTTTTATTTCAATCTATCTAGAGGAGATGGAGGAATTGTTAGTTCAGTAAGAAGGAAAAGGATTCATATAACTTCAAAAATTTTAGGAAACCTTTTAGGGATTCCTATTACTGGGCTTGCTGGAAGCATTCATAGTGGAAGGTCAAATGCTTTATCAAGGATGCTAGGAAGGGAAATAACCGAATTTGAAGAAATTAGGGAAAACCAGTTGCCTCTTGAGTTAAGATTGCGTCACAATATCTGTGGAAGGATTTTATTTCCCAAGACAGGCAGGTTTGAGTATGTCTCAGAGCGAGACATTGTAATTATGGATAGTGTTTTGACTGGTCAGCGAATTAATCTGGCTGGTATGATGGTTTGGTATATGGCAGAGGTAGGGAATAAGAAAAGATCCTCTTTACCCTATGGCATGATATTAACTTTAGTATTCCAAAGCCAGAGTGTTGTCATTTCAGAGAATGAACCTTTGAAGAACCTTAGACACACCGATTATTACAGCCTGGCTACTGTGCATAGAATGGGATTTGTGAAAGTGGATGGTAGATGGAAAGAAAGAGTAATCTGGATGAGAGAGTGGCTGACATTGGAGCCACTGCACCTTCTGAGGTAGGTCCTTCAGTAAGGCATCCTTCACCAGAACCTAGCAGATCATCACCACCACCGGCACCTACTTTCATCCCTGCATCTGTACCACTGTTTGTTCCTTCTGTTGGTTTTTCTGATGTTCAGCTGGAGCAACTTAAAGAATTATTTAGTACTCACAAGAAAGAGATGAAAACTGAAATTGACAATAGCATGATGAATTTAAGAGAAATGTTTTATTCCTTGGATGAAAGAGTAAACAAAATTGAGTCCACCCTTGGAGCCTCCACATAATTTTTGAAGAATGATCTCAAGTATATTTTTGAAGAACTTAAAGAGATTGGAAGTGATTCAGAAACATATTCCAAATGCAATGCTGAGTTATAAGAGAAGATTGTTGTTGCATCTGGATTCTTTGATAGGAGATTAAATGAATTCATTGCTACTCAAAGAGAAGGGATGGGCAAGATTCTAGAAGAACTCAAAAGGAGATTTGGGATTTGATGTTTGTTTTCTTTAGTTTGATGTTGATTTACTTTTTACTGAAATTTTGATGTAATGAAGTTTTTTTTGTAATGCTTGACTTTGTAAAGTATGTAATGAACTTTTTGATACTTAATGAATATCATTTGATCTTTAAAGCATCTCTTAATTTTGTCATTTAATTTGAAACTTCTTAACCTTTTTGTTGATTACAAAAAAAGGGGAGATGTAATTGATAGTCGTATATGCATTGAAAGTTATAATGGGGGAGAAAAATGTATATGCATTGAAAGGAATAAGCTTAATTGACTTAATTTGATATGAAAGTTTAATTGGTATCAAACATTAATCTCATATGAGATGTAATTGATAGTTATAAATGTGTTTACTATTAAAGGGAAGAATAGATATTAAATTGAGTATCATAGGGGGAGCTACTTCATTCAGGGGGAGCTTACTTGTGAAAACTAAATATTTGATAAATTTGATTTTAAACTCTTATTGTTTAATCATGCAGATACTCAATGTTTTTATAATCATCAAAAAGGGGGAGATTGTTGATCCAATTATTGATTTTGATGATTAACAAAAGACATGAGTATATTCACTATGTTTCTGATAGATTTAATAAGTGTTTCAGGGGTTAAAAATATTTAATCAATCAAAAGGAATAAAGGAATAAGTTTTGAATCAAATTTTAAAGGAATTTTTTCAAAGTTCAGAACATGGAGTCGATACCCAAATAGTCAGGAGCCGATCCCAAGGCGTATCAGAAGATTTCTAGATTTTTGGCATGGTCCGGAGTTGACACCCAGAGTTTCGGAGCTGACTCCAACCTGAGATACAGAGAAGTGCATTCTGTTTCAGTTTCCGGAGCCGACACCTAGAATTCGGGAGCCGATACCTGAGAGTTCAGGAGCCGACACCTGAGTTTCTGGAGCCGACTCTAACCTGAGAACAGAGAGCGTGTTTTTATGGACATTTCTGGAGCCGACACTCTTGGATTTCAGAGCCGACTCTCGAAAGTGATGAGCTAACACTTAACTTTCTCGGAGCTGACTCCTTAACAAACCTTTTCTTTGCTATTTTTGGATACCCAATATGGAGCCAACACCTGAAAAGTTGGAGCCGAATACAACCTGTCAGGAGCGGATTTTCAATTGTCAGAACGGACTCCAACGGTAATATCTTTTCCACCTAATCTCTAACGGTTATTTTTCTTTGTGTGTAGAAGTATCCAAGCATCTCACAACGGCTATATTTCCCACCTAAACCTTGGATTGAAGTATATAAAAGGAGGAATATCCGTTCGTTTGAAAATATAGAAAAAAAAGGGAACATAGCAAGAAAAGAGAGAGAAATATTTTTTGAAAAATTGAAAGAATCCTGAGAAAGAAAGAGAGAAATCAAAAGGAAATACTCTGAGCTTAAGTCCATCAATCCCAGAAAGTTCAAAGTGAAATCCACAAGCTTTTCAAGATTAAATCAAGGAGATTTCCAACATTTGAAGAGAGAAAGCAAAAGCCCCAAATCCTCAACTTCTCTACTACGTGAAGAAACTGAGCTGAGGTTGATTCAATCTTTCAAAGGAGAAGAGAAAAGAAGAAAAGAAGAAAAGCATACTTTCAAAGAGCTTCAATCACGCTTTTCTTACCCTATTTATTTTATTGAATATCTGCTCACTTAAGGAGCTGTTTAAGTGTTGTATTAAAATCTTTGTGTTTGTCGTGCTTTATCTCTTTGTCTCTTCCTATCTCATTATTTGTGCCTAGCATTTATCTTGCACTCAATCTTTTTTATTTCAAAGCACATAATTTTAAAAAAGCTAAATTTTTAGGAACCCAATTCACCCCCCCTCTTAGGTTGCCATCTGGGCCAACATTTTGTATCACAATCATGGCACTGAAATTGCCAAATGATGGTGGCAAAGTTCCTGAAAGATTGTTGTCAACAAGATCCAACACTTGAAGGTAAGTAAGAAGCGATAGTTGCATAGGTTTTCACCCTTTTTCGTTCACTTCTATTGGAATAGTGTGGGCTAGAATGTTGTTCAGGACATCCAGACCACCTTCTAATCTAAATCCATTCCTGCTGCGTGGAATCGGACACTTATTACTTTTGTGCCCAAAACACTCTAATGCTTCCACTCCTCCACACTATCGGCCGATCAGCCTTTGCACTATCTTGTATAAGGTTTATGCCCGTCTCTTAGCCACCTGCCTGTGGAATGTGATACCTTGCCTTATTTTTGTAGAATCGAGAGCCTTTATCAGAGGGCGCAATATTTTGGATAATGTCCTCATAGCCCAGAAATTTATACATGATCTTCACAGATCCTCTGGCCGATAGTGTCTCATGGCTATTAAGCTAGATATGGAATGAGCTTATGATAGATTGAGCTGGGCATTTCTGTACCAAACTCTTCTTAAATTTAGGTTTGATGGACTCTTTATTGATTGGATTATGGCTTGCATTCATAGGCCATCTTTCTCTCTTATTATTAATGATAGCCAGACTCACTTCTTTTACTATGCTGTGGGGTTGCGGCATGGATGCCCGCTATCCCCCTTCTTGTTCATCCTTGCTGCTAATGATTTATCTCATGTTCTCTACCAGGAATAGCATGATCTTCGCATTGCCTCCTTCATGGCGGGCCCATATGGGCCATCGGTCTCTCATCTTATATTTGCTGATGATTGCATCTTGCTGGGCTAGGCTAATATCTGCAATGCAATCACTTTTGCTTCTATTATTTAGTACTACTGTCAGGCCTCCGGGTAGAAGATAAATCTACAAAAGTCTATGGTCTGCTTTAGTTCGAAGACTACTGGTATAATTAGGGAAGCCATCCTTCAAACCTTGGGCATTGATCGCTGTCGTTGGTGGTCAAAAATAAAACCTACTCACTACTATAGCTAGTGGTGAATCGGGATCGTATCCTCAGGGATAAAGGGCAATTATTTCACGAAAGAAAAAAGAAAATTTATCTATAGAGGATTATATTAAGAATAGCGGTTATTAAAAGATAACAACTGATTAATTAATGAAATTCAAATAACAGGAGAAGCAACCCAGGAATCCAAATCTACCATGCAAATAGGTTTTATCTTCTTTTTTTAATGTTGCAATAGTAATAATTTTTATAAATTTAAAATTAGAATAATTTATCTCTTGTCAGATACAGACCATATCAAAAGATCATGCACATCCGTTAGAGTATAAACTATCTAATAATTGCAAAGTTAAGGGTCTAATCTATCATACTACGATATGTTTCTCTTAGGCACGTACCGTATCCTGAGATCACAGTATGTCGATAGAGGTACAGGCCGTGTATGCCAGATTAAAACCTCGATCAGAAAAATAACTCAAAAGATATAATAAAGAAGAGCATAATTTTTATTGCATAGAAATTAAGAATAAAAAGAAACATAAAACCTGATTACATGCTTCATCATCATCCCAAGTTGAAGGAATCTAGCCACGCATTGCTGCTGCTAGCATCCCCTCCATAATTTTCCTCTCCTAAATACAATAATGTAAATAAAAGAAGAATAAAAAAAGCTTTGTAGAAAAACTCCTCCCAACTACTGCGTGAGGTCCTCCTTTTATAGAGCTCGTATAGGGTTTTCTCTAGTCAAATTTGGAGTCCATCGGGCACTCAAGATTGTTCAGATATTATGAGAAAATTTTTTAGTTCAACATCAGCTACCTTATTTTGCACCAAAAATCATGCAAAATCATCTCTTTCTTCCTTTTTGAGCAAACTGAGTCCTGATTTGAGTATCGTCTGCATTTGGACTCCAAAATTCAAGCTCTTTCCATCTATAGGCTCCTTTTTCTGCAAATATCCATAAAAAGTATTAATTCTTAATAAATTTAAAGTAATTAATATTTATTTTAATAGTTAAATTGGGATAATAAATAGACTTATCACATCCCCCAACTTAATCATTACTACTCCCTTAGCAGTGTAATTAAAATAAAATCATGCATTACTAAAATTCTCTTTACAAAATTAAATCTAGGCTTAAGGTTGAAAGAAGCTAGCCAGTATCACTAACTAAGTATTGAGTTTTTAAAGTAAATTTTGCAGTCAGAACTATTAGAAACTTTCTTAGGGTTCATCTATAGATCTACAACACTTATGTTTGTGATGGCTAACTTAGCATTTCGGTACTAGCTTGTAAGAAACAATGGTATCTTCACTTATCACTTACTTTGATCAATTTTTTATACACCCTTAAATTAAGCACATGACCTAAGGTAGCTTTCACACTGCCTGATATATATATATATTATTTATTTATTTATTTTTAAATTTTTAAATTTTTTTAACGATATCTTCACATTGCCCATTTTTTGACGTGAACAGCAATGCTTACTTAGGCAAAGGTGCCCGGTTACTTAATGAAAAACCATTGTTTAGACTTATTTTTTATTATATATATATATATATATAGTTTTTTATCAGGCAGGTAGCTCTTTCCTTAAATTCAAGTTTCTCTCATTGGAGTGTATATCAATTACCAATTTTCAGTAATAATTGAATCTCCAATTGATCTGACAACTAATACCTAATTTACCTCGTCAGTGTGCATGTGCAATGAAAGTGCTAATAGTCTTTAGATGACGTAAGTAGTTACTAAAAGTCTGACCAACTAGTCTACTCCTTGGCTCTCTACAGTAATTAGTCAATACTTTCTAACTCTATTACCTTTTCCTAGTTAATTTTACTCAAGAATTTCTTTCACAGCACATGATTTATAAAAAATTTATTTTTTTTAAAAATGCCAAGGTGTTTTCAAAATATTTTTTAAAAAGGTTTTTTTAACCCTCTAACTTAATTCTCATTGTCCTCAGTAAAGTAAGGAAGAATAAAATAAGGAGAAATACCATCTGAATGAGATATGCCTTGTGTAATGTTAGGAGTGACCGTGTGGAGTAGTCTCTTATTCCTAAAAATAAGAATCATGAAAATAAAGGTTAGACAAAAAAATTTTGGGTTGCCTCCCAAAAAGCGCTAAGTTTAATGTCTTCAGCCAGACGTCATGGCTCACTTTGATTACCATTATCAAGGAGTTTGATGATCTCTTCCCTTACTACTTCCTTCATGGTTGGTTTAAGTTTTCTTTGGGGGTCTCTTATAGGCTTGGTTTTCTCCATTAAGTGAATCCTATGTTGAATGATCAAGGGGCTAATTCCTTTTATGTTAGCCATGGTCATCCTAATGCTTCTTTATTCTCATTCAATAGTTTCCCTTCGAGGAGCCTAGTTCATTTGAAATAATCATAGGCAGGGTTTCTGATGGACCTAGATATGCATAGTTGAGATGCTTGGGAAGTGGTTTCAGTTCTACTTTCAGTGCTTTCTTTATTGATGGTTTGGATAATGGTTCAGATACTTTCTCTAGTGGTTCAGATAGAAGTTCCCATCTTTATTTTTCATCAATTATAGCAACCTCATTAATTTGCTTCCCATCTTGGTTTATGCAGGTTTCTAGGTCAAGCTTTTCATCACTAAGGTCAATTGGATCATAAACAGTATCCTGAACATAATTTGAGTCGCTCGTTTGATGTGTATTGGTAAGATTAAAAATATTAAGATCAATTGACATATTCCCAAAGGAGAGTTTCATTAATCCATTTCGATAATTAATAGGGTATTAGCTGTGGCCAAAAATGATCTATCTAAAATCATTGGAATGTGGCTTTTTGGGTTTGTCATCGGTTCAGTTTCTAAAATCACAAAGTCCAATGGGTAGATAAAGTTACCAACTTTGATCAATACATCCTCTACTATTCCCTTGTGTACTTTCAAAGAGTGATCAGCTAGTTGTAGGATCATTTTCGTAGGCTTTAGTTCTCCTAACCCTAGTTGTTCATATACAGAGTATGGAAATATATTAATACTTGCCCCTAAGTCTAATAGAGCCCTATTTATAAGGGTGTTCCTCATAATGCATGAAATAGTGGGTGACCCTAGATCTTTATATTTTACTAGCATATGGTTTGATAGATAAGAGCTCACATTGGCTGCCAGAAAGGCTCTTTTGGGCACATTGGTGGTCTTCTTTTTGGTACATAGATTCTTAAGGAATTTGGCATAGGCTGAGACCTGTTGGATCGTGTCCAATAAGGGGATGTTCACTTTAACTTGCTTAAAGACCTCTAAAATCTTATCAAATTGGGCTGAATTTTGATTGGACTTAAGTCTATTTGAGAATGGTGCTACAACCCTAATTTTTTGTTTATCTTCTTCTGACATGGGCTCAGCTGGTGGGTTGGGAATTACATTAGACTCTGATACCTCAGGAGTTTCGGGCTGATCCAGCTCAATAAGTTGTTCAAGTGGTGGGACTTCTAATTCTTCTTCTTTATATGTACCCACCTGGTTATCTATTTGTTTTTTAGATCTTAATGTATGAATAACACTTAGTTGGTTAATTTGGGCTCCTTGTTTTGATCCTTGGATGTTTAGGTTCCTAGGATTAGCTTTGGGCTGACTTGGTAGCTTACCCCATTCTCTTTCACTGAATGCTGTGGCTAGTTGATCTATCTGGGTTTTAGTTTTGCAATGGATTATGTGTGTGAGTGAAGAAGATGAGTATTTATTTCTAGCCCTTTCAATGCTTGTAACACCTTCTCTTCGAAAGTAGGATCATAATTATTTGGTAAAGGATGAGGAGCACTTGGATATTGGGAATATGACATACTTCTGAATTGGGTCTCCTGATGGTTAGGTCTAATTGATGTTGGACTAATGATAGGTTGGGGTTTCCATAAAAATTTGGGTGATTTTGCCAGGTAGGATTGTAAGTATTTGAATATGGACCATTTTTTGGTCTAGGAGCCATTCGGGTTTGGGTTTGGTAGGCTTGCTCTTGAATAAGCTCAGAAAATTGGTATGCGGCTGGACATTCACCTATAGAATGGATCGGACTCGAACAGATTATACAAACCTCATGTAATTGAGTAGATGGGGAAGAAGTGTTTCCAACTTGTAGAATTCGATCAAGTTTTTGGGATAGTTCATCAATTTTGATATAGATGTCTATAGAATGACCTATATTGTATATTCCCCCTCTCTTAGGTTCTATGAGAGGATCTCTACGGGCAGTAGACATATGGTACCATGAATTTTTACTTAGAGTTTCAAAAAGCTGACATGCCTTATGTTCATTTTTTAGCATAAATGTTCCTCCACATGAGGCATCCACCATTTGTCGATGCCTTTCCAATAAATAATCCATCATAAAAATATTGAACTAACTACCATTTAGGTATTGCATGGTGTGGACATTTCCTAGTTAATTCTTTTAATCTCTCCCATGTTTTATGAAACATTTCTCCCTCTAACTGAGAAAAATTGGTTATGGCTTTTCTAATTTGATTCATTTTTCCTATAGGAAAGTATTTCTTAAGAAATTCCCTCTGAAGTTGGTCCCAAGTTGAAATTATAGTGTCTAGTGAATTTAACCAATACTTGGCTCTATCTTTTAGGGAGAAAGGGAATAACCTAAGCCTAAGTGCTTCATCGGAGAAATTTTGAATCTTGACAGTTGAGCAAATTTCCCAGAATTCATCTAAGTATTTATAGGGATCTTCATTTGTAAATCCATGGAAAGCTGGTAACATTTGGATTATACTGGACTTAATTTCATATTGGACAGCCTCTACTGGGGGTACTTGTATGCATAGTGAATATGTATATTGTGAAGGGGCGAAGTACTCCTTCAATTGACGTGGTGGATTATTTTCTTGATTAAGATCCATAATGCATGCTCTGTTTGCGCTACAAATTCTCTCTATTTCAGGGTTTAAGGGTATAAGGTTGGATTGTAACGATCGGTGACAAAGTATATACCCTACCAATACACTCTAAAGCAAACAGTAATTTAGTTTTTTTTTAACTAATATAATAGAAGACAAAGGAGAAGATTCTAAAGAAAATATCCTAAAAGATTCCTAAAACTAAGAGTAGTGAAGAATAATTTAGTTATGGTTTAATAATTATTAGCAATCAAGTTAACAAATATTAGACTCTCTACCCTAGGTTTAACCTAGATCTAAACAGCTCCTAACTTCTAATACTGCCTTGGAGCCCTCCAAGTCAAAAATTAACTGATCAACTAGCCAGTTAAGGGTAAGGTCAGTGGGAGTCCTCCCGTCACTTACTAAGTAAGCGAATGGAACCAATTAAGTAACCACTTTCCTTTCCTTTTCTAGACACCAGTTAAGCCGTCAATCCCGACCCAGTCCAACTTTTTTGGGTGTCTTGTCCTGAGCTCGAGTTTCTTAGGGTTGACGTCTAGTTAATTTTAGAGTTAAAGGCTTGGGTTAATGCAAAATGAAGGATGTGATTTATGGGATAAGGAAGGGTGATCAACTCCCCACCTTATTTTAATTAAGGGTTTGTGCCCTTAAAGTTAATTATGAAAATGTTATGCAACAAGCAGATGTCCAGCTCTTGAAAGTATCAAACAAAATTAATCTAATTACTTTTTTTTTAGATTTTTGTGATTAAGTTTCTAATTTTATAATAAATTATGAGATGTCATTGAAAAAATTTTGAGTTTCGTAGAAAATAAATTTACCTAAGTCAATCTAAGCATAGAAATAAAATATTTTTTTATTTTTATTATATTTTATTTTTATTTATGTATTATTTTTATTTTATTTTGTTTTCTTAAATTAATTATGTTTTATGGCAAGTGTTTTAGGGTTTTCTTTTAGGTTCTTTTAAGGTAAGTTAATTAAAAGGAAAAGTTGATTAGGTTAAAAGTAGATTTGTGATAAAAAGAAAAGTAATTTTTTTATGTTAAAAAGAAAATAAGAAAATCTAACAATTAAGGTAACTAAAAAAGCAATAAGCTAAAGAGAGCAATAACTATTCAACAAAAAGGAATTTTTTTACTCTTTTTTTTTATATAGAAGCATGAATAATAATGAAACAAAAATTAAAAATAAAATTAAAAAATTTGTAATATTTTTTTATTTTTTTTTTTTTTTTCGTGAACTAATCGTGCCTAGATTCCCGGCAATGGTGCCAAAATTTGATCACTGTCGTTGGCGGTCAAAAATAAAACCTACTCACTACTATAGCTAGTGGTGAATCAGGATCGTATCCTCAGGGATCAAGGGCAATTATTTCTCGAAAGAGAAAAAGAAAATTTATCTATAGAGGATTGTATTAAGAATAGCGGTTATTAAAAGATAACAACTGATTAATTAACGAAATTCAAATAATAGGAGAAGCAACCCAGGAATCCGAATCCATCATGCAAATAGGTTTTATCTTTTTTTTTTAATGTTGCAATAGTAATAATTTTTATAAATTTAAAATTAGAATAATTTATCTCTTGTCAGTCATGGACCATATCAAAAGATCATGCACGTCCACTTAGAGTATAAACTATTTAATAATTGCAAAGTTAAGGGTCTAATCTATCATACTATGATATGTTTCTCTTAGGCATGTACCGTATCCTGAGATCACGGTATGTCGATAGAGGTACAGGCTGTGTATGCCAGATTAAAACCTCGATCAGAAAAATAACTCAAAAGATATAATAAAGAAGAGCATAATTTTTATTGCATAGAAATTAAGAATAAAAAGAAACATAAAACCTAATTACAGGCTTCATCATCATCCCAAGTTGAAGGAATCTAGCCACGCATTGCTGCTGCCAGCATCCCCTCCATAATTTCCTCTCCTAAATACAATAATCTAAATAAAAGAAGAATAAAAAAAGCTTTGTAGAAAAAACTCCTTCCAACAACTGCCTGAGGTCCTCCTTTTATAGAGCTCGTAAAGGGTTTTCTCCTAGTCAAAGTTGGAGTCCATCGGGCACTCAAGATCATTCAGATATTATGAGAAAATTTCTTAGCTATCCGTTCAACATCAGCTGCCTTATTTTGCACCAGAAATCATGCGAAATCATCTCTTTCTTCCTTTTTGAGCAAACTGAGTCCTGATTTAAGTGTCATGTGCATCGTTGGACTCCAAAATTCAAGCTCTTTCCATCTATAGGCTCCTTTTCTGCAAATATCCATAAAAAGTATTAATTCTTAATAAATTTAAAGTAATTAATATTTATTTTAATATTTAAATTGGGATAATAAATAGACTTATCAGGCATCACCAACCAAGCTGATTGACTTCATATCTAGGGATCCCTATCATGGAAAGATGGCTATAAAGTAGTGATTATAGTGATATAGAGCATCGAGTCCATGATCGTATCGATGGCTGGTAGGTCACTGAATTATCTATAATGGCGAGGATCATCCTCCTATGCTCGGTTCTCATGTTCCTTCCTCTTTATCTACTATCCAATGCTGCTATCCTAATTATTTATCTAAGAAGGATAGAGAGATACTTTAGGAACTTTCTCTGAGCCTCTATGCAGAACGGCCATGGTATTCATCTGTAGGCATGGGATACTGTTTGCATGCCAATTTTTGAAGATGGCCTTAGAATTCAGTCACTGACCGTGAGAAGAGAGGCTATGCTAGCTAGACATGCTATGCAAAACTGAGATTCTCTCCTAATGGACTCTTTCAGGAATACCACTGCATAACGGTGTGTCAAAAAGAAGGAATCGAACCCTGTTAGATATGGTTCGATCCATGATGGGTTTTGCAAGCTTGCTAATATCATTTTGGGGATATGCATTAGAATCAGCTTGTTATATTCTCAATAAGGTTTCAAATAAGTCTGTTCCTAAAACTCCACATGAGATATGGTATGGACGTAAACTGGTTATCATTTATCTAAGAGTCTGGGGTTTTCGGCTTATGTGAAACATGCAAAATCAGACAAACTTGAACCCAAATCTGATAAATATTTTTTTATTGGCTATCCAAAAGAAACCAAAGGATATTACTTCTACAATACTAAAGAACAAAAGTTGTTCATCAGTAATATAGCAGTTTTTCTTGAAAAGGAGTTTCTTAGGAAAGGAACAAATAGCTCTAATGTTGAACATAAGGAAGTTCATCAAGTAGAAGGAACAACACAAACCATTGAACCCTTAGAATCTGAGTTGATTAGATCAAACTCAAAACCTATTTTAGATGCACTATTAAGGTAATCTGGTAGAGTACCACATCAATCGGACAGATACTTAGGTTTCTTGGTCCAGAACGAGGATCTTATTGAGCTCGATGAGAACAACAAGGATCCGATCACCTATATGGATGCTATACAAAGGACTGACTCTGATAAATGGCTTGATGTCATTGAATTCAAACTTAATTCTATGAAGGATAATAATGTATGGACATTAGTTGATCCACCTGAAGGGATAAAACCCATAGGGTGTAAGTAAGTTTTTAAGAGAAAAAGAGATGCAGACGGAAAGGTAGAGACCTATAAAGCATGTCTGGTTGCCAAGGGATATCGTCAACGTTATGGTATTGACTATGACGAGACATTTTCTCTTGTGGCAATGCTAAAATCCATTCGGATTATGCTAGCCATAATAGCACACTTAGATTATAAGATTTGACATATGAATGTTAAACTGATTTTTAAATGGTAATTTAGAAGAACTGATGTATATGATACAGCCTAAAGGTTTTATATTTGAAGATGAGTCTAAAGTGTGCAGGCTACAGAAGTCTATTTATGGACTTAAGCAAGCATCTAGGAGTTGGAACATATGATTTGATAATATGATCAAATCTTATGGTTTCATTAAGAATAAAGAAGAACCTTGCATCTATAAATAGGCTAACGGTTCCGTTATTGTATTTCTTGTATTATATGTGGATGATATTCTCGTAATCAAAAATGATATCCCTACATTACAAGGAATAAAGACATGGTTATCATCATAATTCTTTATGAAAGATCTGAAAGAAGCATCCTACATCCTAGGGATAAAGATTTATAGAGATAGATCTAAGAGGATGTTTGGTTTATCCTAATCTACGTACATTGATACCGTGCTAAAGAGATTTAGCATGGAGAATTTCAAGAAAGGCTATCTCTCGATAGGCCATGAAATTAATATTTTTAAGAAGGATTATCCGACAACTCCTAACGAAAGAGAACGTATGAGTCCAATTCCATATGCTTTGGCAGTTGGATCGATTATGTACACCATGACATATACAAGACCAGATGTGGCATACTCACTAGGAGTAATGAGTAGATGCCAATCTGATCCAGGAGAAAAATACTAGCAAGTTGTTAAGATAATCCTTAAGTATTTATGAAATACTAAGAACTAGTGGTTAGTCTATGGAGAGTCTGATTTGAAACTTGTGGGATATATACTGATTCCAGTTTCCAATCAGATCATGATGATAGTAAAAGTGTATTAGATTTCATGTTTATCCTGAATGGTA
This sequence comes from Calamus simplicifolius, assembly GCA_900491605.1. Lineage (NCBI taxonomy): Eukaryota > Viridiplantae > Streptophyta > Magnoliopsida > Arecales > Arecaceae > Calamus > Calamus simplicifolius. Next base: position 211,473 of record UESW01001298.1, read on the forward strand.
GAGCTATCTGCTGAAAAAACTCTAAGAAACATACAGTGGCAGATTCAGTGTGCGAGATAGAGTACATCGCTGCATCAGATATCACGAAAGAAGCTGTGTGGCTGCGAAAGTTCATCTTCAAGCTTGGAGTGGCATCTTTCATAGATGGACTAGTCCTATTATACTGTGACAGCATTGGTGCTATAGCTTAAGCGAAAGAACCATGAGCACATCAGCACACCAAGCACATACTGCGCCAGTTTCATCTTATTTAAGAGATTATATAATAAGATAACATAAATCTTCAAAAGATTGATGAAAAGAAAAACCTGAGCGACCCATTTACTAAAGCACTCAGCATCAAGGAGTTTGATGAGTATTAGATACTGTAATGAGTGGCTTTAGGCTAAGTGAGATTTTGTTGGAAATTATATCCTAAAGCCAATCATTTGATGATGTGCTGATGTAAATTGTATATAAATTGATATATTAATAAAAGTTATTTGGCAGTTTATTCATTACAAGAACATCTTCTTAAAACTCTTAGTAGTAATGAAGCCCTTAGGATTTTCTTTTATAATAAAGGAGGATTTATCTTTGAAGGTCCTTAAAAGTGTTCGCGACCAAATGATATACTATAATAGGGCTATAGTACTTTCAATTATAGGATGTTGTATATCATATTTGTTAGTTATCCTTTTAACCAAGGAGTGTAGAGACACTGGTATGACATATCGGTGAAAGTGTATGAGTATATTTTACCAAACGTGACTCATTGTTGAACACTCTACTGTCAAGAGTTAATCCGAGAAGATATGGATATAAGTATCCTTAAGACCTGAAGATCACAACCGGTGACTTGCAAGCAACTCACTCTACTTAGATGTTAGACCACCTGAATTTTTAATCCAATATGAAAGGTTACTGAGTGCACTCAAGTACTTGTGGTAGTTAGTTGTTGATCAAGATAGAATTTGACCTATCCTGTTAAAAGAAGAAATGCTTGTATTTCAACTTAGCAAGACCTTGGCGAAGGCACTTCATGTAAAGGTCACATGATCACTAAAGTTGAAATCACTTTATGGATTTGCTATTTAGAGTTGACAGGCTCCTAAGCCATCCTTAACATATATGGTTAAAAGGATAAATTATACAGTAAACATTTCTTAGGATTCTTGGAGTTTGCTCGGCAACTCTTTGACCTATCCAGACGTCGAGTTTCATTGCTAGATGGGCATATCGATTAGTATAGAGAATTATTCTTATGCTACCGGCTTAGGTTTGAACCTAAAGAGTCACACGCATTGAAGTTTTCCAGGATGATCTATTTGCTGATCAATGATTAAAATCGTATATGATTTAATTAATCAATTTGATTGATTGAATTATCTCAATTGGGTTAAGTACAAGTGAATAAAATTCAATTAGATTTAATTCTATTAGAAGGACTAATCAATTTCAAATATTGATTTGAAATTAGACTTGATTTGGATTTAAATAGATTCAGGACTAGCCAAATTTAATTTGGACTAGGACCATGATCTATGTAGGTTCAATCCAATAAATTTAAATCAGCTTAAACCAAAATCCAAACCCCATGTGTGAAAAGAGTTTTCTCGCATAAGGATCTCACATGATGAGATAACTAAAATCTCATCTCATGAGAAATTAAATTCTCATGCAGAATTTAATGTATAACCATTAATCTTCTCCAAACGGTTTCCATTGGAATTCTAAGTGTTAGAATTTATATGAAATTAATGTGCCTCTTTGGTTTCACCAAATGTTGAAATTCTAAGTGTTAGAATTCAAATCTCTTTGGTTTCCACCAAACCTAGAAATTCTAAGTGTTAGCAAGTCTCTTTGGTTTTTACCAAACATCGAAATTCTAAGAGTTAGAATTCAATGGGCTAAAGGCTTAATTGTGCCTATAAAATAGAGGACATTCTTCACTAGATCTAAAGAGTCAGAATAAAATGATATAGTTCTAAGAGTTAGAATAGAAAATTCTAGTATGATTCTGGTGTTAGCAAAAGTTTGGTGGATCTTGGAGGAAGATTCAAATGGAAGGATTCAAGATCAGCAAAGTTATTTTTTCGCGAGCTAGCACTCCCTGAAATCCGATCATTCGGAGACTTCGCGTGGACGATTCTAGAGGCCGGATGATTGAACGGCTGTAGAGCACAATGATTTTTTCTATTGTTCTTAAGGTAAGTGATATGATCCCTAGATCTTAAAGCATGCTTCAAGACAAGTAGTTTGACTTCATATCTTGAAAATCAAGATATGATCTTGATGATTTTTTTTATGCATAATTTAGATCAAACGATTCTATAGTATAAGGCAAAGATATAATCTTGATGCATGTTGGATAGATTAATATTTAATCTTTAAGCTTCCACATTGGTAATTATTATTAAAATTTTATAATATGCATGCCTTGGAGGTCAATTATCCCTTCAAAGGCGTCATGGGAAGATCGCTTGCGTGGAGGTTGGTGGTTGGGCACTCGGGAGTAGATTGTATGCTCGGGAGTTGACTGTAAGTCCGATGCTTGGGTGTTTAAGAGCGCTCCAAAATCACCACTTGAAGTGGTGCTTCCTAAAAGCGCCACTTCAAGTGGCGATTTTAGCTAGAAAGCGTAACTTGAAATGGCGCTTTTTGAAAGCACCACTTCAAGTGGTAATTACTAACTTGAAAGCGCCACTTGAAGTGGCGCTTTCTTCCCGCGCTCAACACTGGTTTAAAAAACAACTCCACAAAATTATCTTTTACCTTTGAATATAGTGCGTGTCAGAGAATAGATATTCTGGCTCCAAAAAAGAAAAATAAGGCAAGATATAAGTCAAAAAAAGTCCCTTGTCCTTCTTCTATTCCATTCATCAAACACAACCTTAGATAAGGCCAAACATTGCTAAGAAAAGAGATGTCTTATTGTATTAGTTGCCACACAAATCCAAGCTCCTCTGGTACCACCAAACAAGATAACTAACACATTAGATAATAATAACAATAATATACAAGGGCAAAAAAAAAAGGAATGGTGACAATAATGAGGATGATGCATGGTTTTTGTTATTGGAAACAGTACATTATTAGGTAAAGTGGTGTCTCTTACTGAAATAAGTAGGTGAGAATTGTCGGTAGTGGTTCCAAATGCAAAGAATGGTGGATGTGCTTAACCAACATGGGAGAAATCCATGAGAGCAAAGAACTAATACTCTTCTCCTTCCGTCCCCCTTCTCTCTCCCTCATTAATCTCCATCTAAACAGACCCTCACTTGAGAGGGAGTACATGTAATTCAAAGCATAAAAGCATGCTTTACACCTCTAGTTGGTTGAAGCACTTCTGTATGAAAGACCTAAATGTATTTGATTTCTAGCATAGCAAGGACAACAAATTGTGGCAGTGAGTTTTGCAATTTATCACATTGACCCGACCAAGGGCTCGGATCACCAGATCACTGATTTAACCATCAGGTTACCGATTGAACTATCAATTCAATTATTTTAATATAAAAATATATTATATTAATAAAAATTAATTTTTAATACATGAATACTAATTTTTACAATCTTCTTCTTTTTAGGAAAAAAAATCTTTTTAAGTATCTTATTTAATCTCTAAAATGTCCTTACTTTTAATCTGCGTACCCATTTAGTCTAATTTAGCTTTTTCTAAAAAAAGAAAAAAATTAAAAAAAATCTATTTGAATTTTTTTTATTTTCATCATTTTCTCTTTATGTCTCTGTTTTTCTGATTTCCATAAAGTTTCCATATTTCCATCCTTTTCCTTTTTTTTATTTTCCTCTCATCACGATCTCTTTTTCTTTCTCCATAAAACTTGTGATCATCACAATTGAGAAAAGGTTGCCATAAACTTTCGAGCACAGAATTTGAAATGACAAAAGCCAGAGAATTGATATAAACCTATGATCCGGTTCAGGCCGGGTTGACTGATTCATGGGTGAACTGGATGAGTTGACTGGATTATTCCGAGTGTCTTACACATCCAGTTTTATGTTATAATCGAACCAGCTTGGCTTTCGGGTCCCGATTCAACTGGTCCAATCGGCTGGTCCGGTCCGGTTTTGACAACTATGGTTATGGGTGCGAGTTTATGACTTTGTGAAAGTTATCAATGCAAAATCATAAATCTCTAATTTTTTTTTTGAAAAGTCATGTGTATGATTAAAGATTCAAGGCAAATAGTTACCTACTCCATGTCAGCTTGCTTATATTTAGAAATTTATTTCCTTTTGTATTTTTTTACCTATTTGTGTATAAGCTATTTTAGTAAGATGTGCACTTCAAAGAATGTAGATAAAACCAAAAAATTAGGGAAGGTTAACATAAATCTTGGTAAATTAAAAATGATAAACACATAATTTTTGGTTTAATTTAGTATTCAATTTAGCCTCAAACACATCTCTACCCATTTATATATTACTCTTATAATTCATTTTTCCTTGTATTCTTGCATTTGTAATGCAAATCAATTTCTACTAATTGAAGCTTATGAAGTATGAGATAGACCATAATGTATTTTTATAAAAGGTTGCTATATCAATATGTGATTGGATTTCATCAGGACGAGAAGTGTTCTGTAAAGAAAACTCTGTAAAGAAAACTCATACAGTAAAATCTTTCAAGAATATATGATGCCAAGAAAATTCTATGCAATCCAAACATCTGCAGCTATCAATTGTTTAATATAAAGACAACAAGGATAGCATCACATCCCAGAGTAAATTTAGGATATAACAATCAATTGTACACTTATGAAGATAAATTCTATAGCATGCAAAGCGCCCAAACCTAAAACTTGCACTCAATTAAATAATAATAATTATTTATTTATTTAATTGAAACAAAATATTATTCGAACACAAAGCCAAACTAAATAAAAACAATCATATATATAGATAACATATATTCAAGACTCACAGCTGAAGGAAAGCAACTATGGCTAAATATAACACGACTGATTTTTGGCAGCTTTTATTTTGTTCTGATTAAGTTTTGATCTCTAAAAATAAATAAATAATACTTTTACGAGCAAGGCTCAATAAGTAAATCCTTTTCATAATCAATGGGTCAAGTAACTAAATAATAATACATGCATAAATCAATATAAATCATAATAATTTTGACAAATAAATTTAGTCATATTTAAGGCTTATCATAGATAAATAAATAAAATAGCTTTCAAATTTCAAAAATCAATGAGCCAATAACCTACGACCACATATAATCTTTATGATAGGATCATGAAACAAAAACTGCATATAATGCATCACAAACATGATGCACATATATCTCCTGTGGAGGAACTTCAATATCATAAGTTTTTAGTTTTCAATATCATCATGTTTGTGATATCACAAAATGGAAAATGCCATTTTGCCCCGCATCAGTTTCAAAGTTACTTTATCTTTTTCATCTTTGAGATTTATGCACTATGTAAATTTAAGGATAAGAGGATTACTAAATATAAGCTTGACTGCATTCAAATATATTCAAATTTATAATCTGATCATCTTTTTTTACCCTTGAATCTACATGAATCCTAAAGTTATTTCACCTTTTTAGCTTTTTTTTTTTCTATTTTTGAATTCTAAATTTAGTTATAGTCGAATATAACAAAGTTTATCTTCTTCTCTATCGATTTGATTACATTCGAAGTCAATTTTAGAATTTGATCATCTTTTTTATTCTTAATTTCATATGAATCTCAAATCGACTTCATATTTTTGAGACTCATAGACTATGTAGGTCCAAGAATGAAGCAAACAAGCATTCAAATGCAGGCAAATTTGTTCCATCCATTTCTTTATATATATATATATATATATATATATATATATCTCTTTCTTTATATACATACATACATACCTTATTAAAATATATAAACAAAATCCTACATTGCCGGTTGGAGTCAGTTGGACAAGTGAGCCAGGGCTACCGGCTGGTGTTTCTCTCAACGAAATAAGAACTGCATTTGCTTATCTCACCAATGCACCCCAATCTGCACTTATCACCTACATGTTCCGGTCAGCCCTTGGGACGACATTCCATTCAGGGCGGATTCGAAGCATTTTTGTTATAATTAATTCGGTTCCATTTATAAATCCGCGGAATTGGTGCACTTCATATGGAAACGACCGTGAATTTATTTCTTTCTGATGTGGCTGATCCAACGCCGTTAGAGAACCGTGAAGGAAGGAAACCGATGGAGCCCCCTTTGGCATTCAAAGGACCCTTCAGCCATGGTAGCGTTTATGGCCTCAAAGCCACGCACACACAATTGCTCTAAGCTCCAAGGCCGACAGCTCCAAGGCCGAGAGCTCCATGGCCGAGAGCTCCATGGCCGACAGCTCCAAGGCCAGCAGCTTCAAGGCCGAGAGCCCCAAGGCCGGCAGCTCCATGGCCGAGAGCTCCAAGGTCGACAGCTCCAAGGCCGAGAGCTCCATGGCCGAGAGCTCCAAGGCCGGCAGCTCCAAGGCCGAGAGCTCCAAGGCCGGCAGCTCCAAGGCCGACTCCAAGGCCTCCAAGGCCCAAGGCCGAGAGCTCCAAGGCCGACAGCCCCGTGGCCGAGAGCTCCAAGGCCGACAGCTCCAAGGCCGGCACCTCCAAGGCCGGCAGCTCCATGGCAGGCACCTTTCTAGCCGGCCCTAGCGTGTCCAAGCTAGGCAGCCCCGGCACCTCCCAGTCAGCCCCGGCACCTTCCTAGCCGGCCCCAGCATGTCCAAGCCAGGCGGCCCGGCACCTCCCAGCCGACCCTGGCACCTTCCTAGCCGGCCCCGGTGTGTCCAAGCCAGGCGGCCCCGGCACCTCCCAGCCGGCCCTGCACCTTCCTAGCCGCCCCGGCGTGTCCAAGCCAGGCGGCCTCGGCACCTCCCAGCCGGTCCTGGCACCTTACTAGCCGGCCCTGGCGTGTCCAAGATAGGCGGCCTTGGCACCTCCCAGCTGGCCCCAGCACCTTCCTAGCCGGCCCCGGCGTGTCCAAGCCAGGCGACCCTTGCACCTTCCAGCGGCCCGGCACCTCCCAGCCGGCCCCGGCATGTCCAACCCAGGCGGCCCCAGTACCTTCCTAGCCGGCCCCGGCATGTCCAAGCCAGGTGGCCCCGGCACCTTCCAGCGGCCCGGCACCTCCTAGCCAGCCCCGGCATGTCCAAGCCAGGCAGCCCCGGCACCTTCCTAGCCGGCCCCGGCTTGTCCAAGCCAGGCGGCCCCGGCACCTCCCAGTGGCCCGGCACCTCCCAGCCGGCCCCGGCGTGTCCAAGCCAAGCGGCCCGGCACTCTCCTGGCCGGACCCACCCCGGCACTTCCTGGCCTAGGAGGACGGCCCCTGCTTTCCCCTCTCCGGTGGAACAAGACCCACCAACCAGCTGCAGCCACCCACCTTGATGGGACTTGACCTGCAGTCCGGACATATCAAAGAAGGAAGGAAGCTCTGCCATTGCTGCCATCACCTTAAATGCTCTGACAAGTGGTAGAACCCCATGCCTCATAGACATCAGCTCTGACACTTCACCCATCAAGGTCATCATTACAAGGCCTCAACTAGTGACAAACTCTAAGCACCTATAAAGAGGGTAAGAGGGACCTCGACCAGGTAACACACTCATTACACCCCTAAACGCTCACAGTGAGGGGTGTAATGATGTGACAGCAAAACCCAGAAATAGAACTCTAGTGCCGACCTCAAGCGCCGGCCTCCAGCGTCGGCCTCCAGCAATGGCCTCCAGCGCTGACCTTTGGCTCCGGCCTCCAGCATCGGCCTCCAGCATCGGCATCCAGCGCCGGCCTCCAGCGACGGCCTCCAGCGCTGGCCTTTGGCTCCGGCCTCCAGCGTCGGCCTCCAGCACCAATTTCCAGCGATAGCCTCCAGCGCTGGCCTTTGGCTCCGGCCTCCAGCGTCGGCCTCCAGCGCCAGTTTCCAGCGACGGCCTCCAGCGCTGGCCTTTGGCTCCGGCCTCCATCATCGGCCTCTAGCATCGGCCTCCAGCGGCCTCCAGCGCTGACCTTTGGCTCCGGCCTCCAGCATCGGCCTCCAGCGTTGGCCTCCAGCGCAGCCTCCAGCGACGGTCTCCAGCGCTGGCCTTTGGCTCCGGCCTCCAGCGTTGGCCTCCAGCATCGGCCTCTAGCAACGGCCTCCAGCGCTGACCTTTGGCGCTGGCCTCCAGTGTTGGCCTCCAGCATCGGCCTTCAGCGTCGGCCTCTAGCGTCAGCCCCCAGCACCGGCCTCCAACAACGGCTTCGGTCCTAACCTGATGCCTTTTTCGCATGCACAATGACCTGTCTCATGTAACAGATCCGTGATTCAAGGTCTATTGCCGTGTACCTCGCTCACTGAAATCACGGGCAAGTGTTAGCACGTTCAGTGGTTACCGCTACAAGCAGCCCTCATCCAGCAACGGCTTAACCACTTTCCGTTCGGAGAAACTCATCCCAACGAGAAAGATTCGACCGTTCCAACAGAACGAGGTAAACGGGACCCCAGACAGGTATAAAAGCAGGACCCGAGCTCAATGCAGAGGGGATCTCTGGCTCTCTCTCTCTCAAGCTCTATTCATACAACATTCCTGTTCTACAACCCACTGACTTGGGCATCGGAGGGTCCCCACCGGAACCACCGGTCCGGGACTTTTTGCAGGCTCTAGAAGGAAGACGGTGACCTCTCTACATTCCAGAAGGCCTGCGGAGATCTCAGCTCACCGATTCATCGCAAGTGATTTGGCAGCAACAGATTGGCGCACCAGGTAGGGGGCGATAGATCAGTGATGCTAGTTTTTAGATCCTCGTCCCCCTTTAATCAAAATGGTGGATCATAAAGGTAGGGATGAAAAAAAAAATTTCCAAAAAGCTTTCACCGCTTATGCTGAGGGGCACCTTCAGCGAGCTAAGCAGAAGCATCAGAAGCAACATCTCAAGACCACACAACAACGAGCAAAGGCTTCCGCTTGCTCTTGGTTCGCTGCTCGGGCCAGCCATCCTTCATCCCTCCGGGAATCTTCCTAGTAAGAGGTCCACCATCCTCAAGCTCACCAACGACTTAAAAGCTCAGAGATCCATCACTCGCTGCCCAAGCAGCCTTCTCTCCTATGGACGGCGACACAGAGGGAGGCCCTAAGGGCAGCGGTACCTCCACTTCAACCAATTTGATTCCCCGAGGGGTAGACCACCAGCGGGAGCACTCAAGTCTGTAGAAGGAAAATAGGGGTGCCGCAAGAGCTAAGTACGTTGCACTTAAGATAGTATTTCTTTTATTGATACTTAAAAATGTCATGCAGGGGAGACTGACTTTGCATTAGCATTCAAGACCAACCTCGCATTAGCATCTCAAAAGACCAGCTCTATGCCGGCACCAAAGACCGACTCCGCGTCGGCACCAAAGATCGGTTCCGCACCGGCAACTTAAGACCAACTCCACGTCGGCAAAAAAGACCGGTTCCGCACCAGCAACTTAAGACTGGCTCCGCATCGGCACAAAAAGACTGGTTTTGCACCGGCACCAAAGACCGGCTCCGCGCGGCACCAAAGACCGGCTCCGCATCGGCACTAAAGACCAACTCCGCGTCAGCACCAAAGACCGGTTCCGCACCAGCAACTTAAGACCGACTCCGCATCGGCAAAAAAGACCGGTTCCACACTGGTAACTTAAGACCAGCTCCGCATCGGCACAAAAAGACCGGTTCCACACCGGTAACTTAAGACCGGCTCCACGTTGGCACAAAAAGACCAGCTCCGTACCGGCACAAAAAGACCGGCTCCGTGCCAGCACCAAAGACCGACTCCGCGTCGGCACCAAAGACCGGTCCCGAACCGGCAACGAAAGACCGGTTTCGAACCAGCAACTTAAGACCGGCTCCGCATCGGCACAAAAAGACTGGTTCCGCACCGACATAAAAAGATCGGCTTCGTTGGCACAGCCAATCCCGGCTCCGCATCGGCACACTCAAGCCTGGCTCCGCGTCGGCACACTCAAGCCCGGCTCCGCGTCGGCACAATCAAGCCCGGCTCCGCATCGGCACAGTCAAGCCTGGCTCGCATCGACGCACTCAAGCCTGGCTCCGCATCGGCACACTCAAGCCCAGCTCCGTGTCGGCGCACTCAAGCTCGGCTCCATGTCGGCGCACTCAAGCCCGGCTCCGCATCGGCGCACTCAAGTCCGTCTCCGCGTTGGCACCTCCAAGCCCGGCTCCACATCGGCACCTCCAAGCCCGGCTCTGCGTTGGCATAGTCAAGCCCGGCTCCGCGTTGGCACCTCCAAGCCCGGCTCCGCATCAGCACCTCCAATCCTGGCTCTGCATCGGCACAGTCAAGCCCGGCTCCGCGTTGGCACCTCCAAGCCCGGCTCCGCATCGGCACACTCAAGCCCGAGTCTCCCCTCGACACTCAAGCCCAGCTCCGCATCGGCAATCCAAGCCCAAGACCTCCTGCGGATTCCATTCCAGCTGCCCTTGGATTTTAGCACTGGTCCCCCCCCCCCTTCAATCAACACGGTTCCCTGGGGGGTAGGTCATCAACTCTGCAGAAGGAGACCAATTTCTTTAAAGAGCTTGGTCCAAGCACCCTCAGGTCACCCTCCGGGGTGAAAAGGCACCTGACGACTCTCAACTCTCTGATCACCCTCTGGGGTTAAAGGCTCCCAAGCATGGTCGAATCTCAGTGACTCTCGGGTCATCCTCCGAGGTTCAAAAGGCTCTCGACGGCCTCAACTTTGCCTCAGCGGCTTCGTTACAGCCTCAACGGCTTTATTTTAGCCTCAATGGCCTCAACTCTGTATCAGCGACCAACGGCCAATCGGGTAATACCTTTGTTTAAATTACACACTTGCAACATATAACTGAAGCCCCAAGACAACTCACAGCTGGGAGAAGCCAACTCCCCAGCTCATAGTTGACGGGCATTCGCTCCCAAGCTCTCAAGCCTGTAATCGACGTCGACATCAAACACGACGCAAAGGCAAACATCTACGAAAAAGGCTCAACGGCTCCCTCTGCTTCAGGAGCATCATTGCGGCCTCACTGTCTCTCTGCCTCTATGGCATGTGGATGGGGACCCACATCCAAACATCATGTCAAAAGTTGAAGACCCAAAGTCAGGTGGGGATCAGCCACTTGGGAGGTAATGCCCCTTTCGCCTTGCTAGGATGGGCCCGCTTCATCTCAGGGGTGAGGGGGCATCTGATGTGGCTGATCCAACATCGTTAGAGAACCGTGAAGGAAGGAAACCGACGGAGCCCCCCTTTGGCCTCCAAAGGACCCTTCCACCACGGTAGCATTTATGGCCTCAAAGCCACGCGCACACAATTGCTCTAAGCTCCAAGGCCGACAGCTCCAAGGCCGATAGCTCCATGGCCGAGAGCTCCAAGGCCAACAGCTCCAAGGCTGGCAGCTCCAAGGCTGAGAGCCCCAAGGCCGAGAGCTCCATGGCCGAGAGCTCCAAGGCCGACAGCTCCAAGGCCGAGAGCTCCATGGCCGAGAGCTCCAAGGCTGGCAGCTCCAAGGCCGAGAGCTCCAAGGCCAGCAGCTCCAAGGTCGACACCTCCAAGGCCGACAGCCCCGTGGTCGAGAGCTCTAAGGCCGACAGCTCCAAGGCCGGCAGCTCCATGGCCGGCACCATTCTAGCCGGCCCCAGCATGTCCAAGCTAGGCAGCCCCGGCACCTCCCAGCCGACCCCGGCACCTTCCTAGATAGCCCTGACATGTCCAAGCTAGGCGCCCTGGCACCTCCCAGCCGACCCCGGCACCTTCCTAGCCAGCCCCGGCGTGTCCAAGCCAGGTGGCCCCGGCACCTCCCAGCCGGCCCCAGCACCTTCCTAGCCGGCCCGGCATGTCCAAGCCAGGTGGCCCCGGCACCTCCCAGCCGATCTCGGCACCTTACTAGCCGACCCCGGCGTGTCCAAGCCAGGCGGCCCCGGCACCTCCCAGCCGCCCTGACACCTTCCTAGCCGGCCCCAGCGTGTCCAAGCCAGGCGGCCCCGGCACCTTCCAGCGGCCCAGCACCTCCCAACCGGCCCCGACGTGTCCAAGCCAGGCGGCCCCGACACCTTCCTAGCCGACCCCGGCGTGTCCAAGCCAGGCGGCCCCAGCACCTTCCAGCGGCCCGACACCTCCTAGCCGCCCCGGCATGTCCAAGCTAGGCGGCCCCGATACCTTCCTAGCTGGCCCCGGCTTGTCCAAGCCAGGCGGCCCCGGCACCTCCCAGCGGCCCGACACCTCCCAGCCAGCCCGGCACATTCCTAGCCAGCCCCGGCACCTTCCAGCAGCCCGGCATCTCCCAGCCGGCCCTGGCACATTCCTAGCCGGCCCCGGCATGTCCAAGCCAAGCGGCCCGGCACTCTCCTGGCCGGCCCCACCCCGGTACTTCCTGGCCTGGGAGGATGGCTCCTGCTTTCCCCTCTCCGGTGGAACAGGACCCACCAACCAGCTGCAGCCACCCACCATGATGGGACTTGACCTGCAGTCCTGACATATCAAAGAAGGAAGTAAGCTCTATCATTGCTGCCATCATCTTAAATGCTCTGACAAGTGGTAGAACCCCATGCCTCACAGACATCAGCTCTGACACTTCACCCATCAAGGTCATCATTATAAGGCCTCAACTAGTGACAAACTCTAAGAACCTATAAAGAGGAAGAGGGACCTCGACCAGGTAACACTCATTACACCCCTAAATGCTCATAGCGAGGGGTGTAATGATGTGACACCAAAACCCAGAAATAGAACTCCAGTGCCGACCTCAAGCGTCGGCCTCAGCGTCGGCCTCCAGTGCTGACCTTTAGCTTCGGCCTTCAGCATCGGCCTGCAGCGCCGGTTTCAAGCGACGGCCTCTAGTGCTGGCCTTTGGCTCCGGCCTCCATCGTCGGCCTCCAGTATCGGCCTCCAGCAATGGCCTCCAGCGCTAACCTTTGGCTCCGGCCTCCAGCATCGGCCTCCAGCGTTGGCCTCCAGTGCCGGCCTCCAGCGACGGTGTAAACCCCCGGTAATTTAATAGTGGGGAGGTTAACTCTCAGTATTAATTGGGGTGGCACCGGGTGTTATTATGACATTTAAGTTCCCTGTATGCCGCTTGGATTCTCGAGTCGCGTCTGATGGGTTTCCGAGTCCTTGGGCTGAAGCGTTGCGTAGGAATTATTTATATGATGGAGGGGGGACTCCCTCCATCATCCGGGCGTCCGCTTCCATCAGGTAATCCCCTGCCTCTCAGAGAGAGAGAGAGAGAGAGCGGGAGAGAGAGAGAGAAGCATGAGAGAGCATGAAACAGAGAGAGAGAGAGAGAAAGAGAGAGAGAGAGAGAGAGCCTAAGAGAGAGAGAAAGAGAACCAGAGAGAGAGAGACAGAGAGATCGCGAGAAGGAGCCCGGTCGTCCCCCTTGGTTCAGGCCCGGCGGCGTGCTCGCCGCCGCGGGGCCTGATGCTTGACCGGCGACCCCGCCGGCACCGGGGGAGGCATCCGGCGGGGTGGTGGTGGAGAGAGAGAGGAGAGGGAGGGCCAATTGGCCCTCCTCTCGCACGGTGGCGGAAGCCGAACCGGCTTCCATTGGCTGGTTCGGGCCCGGCGGCGTGCTCGCCGCCTCGCCGGGCCCGAGACTTGGCCTGTCGCCTCCACCGGCATCGGGCGTGCATCCGGTGGAGGTCCGGTCGGCCATGGTGGCCGGCCGTGCCGCCGGCACAGTTCCGTGCCGCACGGAGGAGTTTGGGAGAATGAGAGAAATTAAGGGAGAAGGAGGGGGTTTGGCGGCCGGCCGCGGTGGCGGCCGGCTCTGGCCTGGCCACCGGCGGTCGGGCTGCCCTCAATTTGGCCGGCGGTGGCCCCGGCCGCCGGCCATGTCCCCATCCCCTGTTTGGTGAAACAGGGGATCGGGTGGGATTTGGTTTGAACCGGGCCGGCTGGGCCGGCCGGTTCAGGCCTTTTGGGCCGAGCTGTGAGCCATTTTGAGGTTGGTTTTTGGGCTCCGTAACGGGTCGGGATTAGAAAAATATTTATATGGCTAGAATCTTGGTGAATTCTAGTTTCTTGGGATATTTTTACTTCCCCAATTGGGTGTGTGTAGTGGGAGATATTCGAGCCCAAAGTAGGGCCCGTGAACTAGTCTGGGTAGAAATCCTAAGGGTCATTTTAATATTCTTTACTAATAAATTAATTGTGTAAATGATCCTGTAGGTGCTCAGACATCTGACTAGCTTATTTATACTTGCTGGATTGCGTGCAGATGTAAGTAAGCCAGTTATCAGTTTATTTAAATGATTTGTTTCAGGATATGCGTAGTTAAATTGTGAATTGTGATATGAAGAATTGTTATTGGCTAAATTTATAAGTAGATGAATATTATGAATACATGGCTGTTTATGTACTATGATTTCATGTGTGGATGCTATGCATGTGAGAAGCTGTTGCTATACATGTGAAATGCAGTTATTATGCATGAGAGATGTAGTTGCTAAGCATGAGAAATGCAGTTAGTATGACATTGATGTGATATATTACATGCAATTGTTCAGTAAGTATAATCCACTGTTTTACTACATGATTGATGTATTGATGTATTGATGTGATGTGAGGTACTGTTATGTGTCGCCACGGTTCTCCTTTATCATGTTACGTGACCCTAGTATTTCGACCCTACTTCAGTAGGGGGATACTTGTTGATACATTATGGTATTTCGACCCTACTTCAGTAGGGGGGATACTTGTTGGTACATTATGGTATTTCGACCCTACTTCAGTAGGGGGGATACTTGTTGATACATTATGGTATTTCGACCCTACTTCAGTAGGGGGAATACTTGTTGGTACATTATGGTATTTCGACCCTACTTCAGTAGGGGGGATACGTGTTGGTACATTATGGTATTTCGACCCTACTTTAGTAGGGGGGATACTTGTTGGTACATTATGGTATTTCGACCCTGCTTCAGTAGGGGGGATACTTGTTAGTATACTATGGTATTTCGACCCTACTTCAGTAGGGGGGATACTTGTTAGTATACTATGGCATTTCGACCCTACTTCAGTAGGGGGGATGCCTGTTGGTACATTATTGTGATATTGCAGGGCCGTGGGTCACATTTACAGTTACCATTGAGAGTATAAACAGTGGGTTTACTTATATAGTATAATTGAATGGTTACGGATGCAATGATTGGTATTATATTCATAAGTGCCACCGTGGTTCTCCTTTGCTATGGCCATACACATCTAGAGGATGTGCTCAGATGAGGCATTGTAGGGCCGTGGGACACGCATGATATAATACTTACATTGCATAATGGAGTGATTGTGAATGCAAAAGAATGAATTATATTTATATGTGCCGCCGTGGCTCTCCTTTGTTATGGGGCATTGCAGGGCCGTGGGACACATATGATATAATATAACAATTGGAATGCTTTATATGCACTGATAATTTACTATGACATAATACAACAATGATGAGTGCAAATGATTTGAATTATATTTATATGTGCCACCACGGCTCTCCTTTGTTATGGGGCATTGCAGGGCCATGGGACACATATGATATAATATAACAATGATGGGTTTACTTACATTGCATGTTTGAGTATTGGTGAAATGTTTATGCATGCAGATCATTTATACTTATTGATTGCTATGCTATGATTGGACTGTATAACATGGTTTATTTACTGAGTGTAATCTCATAAAAATATTATAATGTTTTTGCTACAGGACCATGAGATTTGAGAATAACATGTTGGAGTGATGGACCTCAACTCAAATAAAATGTAGAATTTTGTTTTATTGCTATACCAGTGTATTCATGTGTAGGGCTTGATGCCCAGACTATATTAGTGTAGTGTGTAAAGAATCATAGGTTCATTGGAGCTTCTATGAAGTGGATTCATATGTTGATGTAACCCCAGTAATGCTTATGTGTAGGGCTTGTAGCCCAAATCTTTAGTTATGGATTGTATTAAAGACATGGACTTGAATGATATATAGGTTGTTGCTTTTCTTGAATTCAGTGTCATGTTTCGAGATGCCTTGTGTGCCCGACACGCGGCGGGTTGTCACCCTAGCTCAAAATTTTTGGGTCTGGGGCATGACAGCTTTTATGGTATCAGAGCTCAGGTTATGACCCTAGGGACACAAACATATTGACATGATAACAGGTAGAGAACTTATGACCCTAGGGACATAGACATATTGACATGATAACACGGAGAGAACATATTTTGATGACATTATACTTAGAGACACCTGACACATTAGTTTATGATGATATTAACCACATCCAATTTACCAGGAATTAGTTATGGCTCGCCATACTAGGAGCCAACTGTATGAGAAGGACTCTCTGGCTGGTAATGCTGATCAGCCGGTGGGTTAAGGAACTACTGGAGGTACGGCCCCTGCCAACCCAGTAGGAACTGAGCACCAGCGATTTCAGTCTGAGATGCTTCAAGCTCTCTCGGGTATGGCAGTCTATGCAGGACATGCAGCATCAGAGTGCACAGCGGAAGCATGATGGGCATAACCCACAAGACCCAGGTTATGATCTTAGGGACATATGCATAATGACACTCTAGGCAAAATACTTGGATGACATTGAGACAATTATGACTTTCAAGGAATTTCATGAATTATGCTTTGGAAGCTTGAAATTTAAAGTTTATCAAGAATTACAAGTTTGATAGAAATTGAGAATGAACCATCACAAGCCAATGATTTTATCTGGGCTCCCTAACTGGTAGCCTTGATCAGCGGGGGAGGTCAAGGGACTTCTAGAGGTTTTAGCTCCATTAAACTTGTTGGAAATGATTCGTAGCAATTTTAAACCTTTAAATAATATGGGTAGATGAAAATTTAATTGGATATGCAATAAAAGATAGATGAATATATGGAGTATGATATAATAGTTGAAAATTTCAATTGATGACTAATATGACTAAGATATCATCATTATGTTCATATTGCAATTAAGTTGATATGTAGATTTGGAGTTAGTAAATCTAAATTTGAATGTGGATGTATATAATGAATTTTATTAGTGAAACTTACATTGTTGATATTGTAAGTTTAAGATTGTGAGCTCATCTGCTGGTTGTAGGGATGATTAATATTGATGATATTTTGAGAATGGAATAGTTAATTACATGTTTTGATTAATCACAATTGAGTACTTTCTGAATTCGAGACTGGATGGATAAATTATCAATCAGCCATGAGTGGCATATCTATATTCAAAGAAAATGAATTTTAATTATGATAATTATGAAAGATATCTTAAATGATTGGCATAATGTTCATTGATGTTAGCTTGAAGTATTCAAGAGTGAAACCAAGTATATTATGATGATTGATATAAGTGTCGTAATGATTAATGGTACATTCAACTATTCAAGAGTTGAGAGAGCATTGAAAGAAAATTATCTTATATCTAACTCACAAGAATTTGAACTGTCTTATCAAGGAATCGAGAGTACCTGATATGTTGCTAACCTTAAGTATGGAAGACATTATACATGTAATAGACAACTACAGAAACCAATAAGATTTTAGATGTTATACTGTGAGCCTGTGTAATGGATTTAAGAGGTGCTTGGTATTGTTCTTACCCTTAATGAAATTGCTTATTTATTGATTACCAAGCCAACATTCAAATGGATTCATTTTGTTGTCTATGATATAAGGTGTAATTTTATTGAGATGTGAGAGAGAAAATTTTGATTACTGAGCTGGTTTAACAAATATGAGAAAGTATCAAGGCAGCTTCATGTAGCTCATAGTTAAGAGAAAAGTTATATGTTGATGTTAAACAGAAAGATTTGAAATTTCAGGTTAAAGATCATTTGGAAAATTTTACTAACTAATGACGTGATTTGTGTTTAGAGGTGAATTGAATCCTCAATTTATTGGGCTAATTGAGATTTTGATCAAAATAAAGGAGGTGGCTTGTAGCTTAGCACTGTCCTCATTACTCTTTGGGGTATTCAATGTGTTTCATATCTTTATGGCTGAGGAGGTGTATTTCAAACCCCCGTTATGTGTTAGGACTTGAACCGATTTAGTTTAAGAAAGAATTGACCTATGAAGATCATCTTATGCACATTGTGGACCGCAAGGATTAAGTTCTGAGATGGTGTAGTATTCCTTATGTCAAAGTTCAACGGAGTAATTATTCTGAGGGAGATTATCTGGGAGTTTAAGGAGAAAATGAGAAAGAAACGTCCATAATTATTTGTATCTTATTTCAGATCAACGATGTATAGATGACGGTGACTTTTGAATGAAATTTAGTTGAATATGAGATAGAAAATTTGGATTTGTATTCTATTGGATGTATATCAAATTTTGAGGACGAAATTTTTATAAGGAGGGGAGAATGTAAACCCCCGGTAATTTAATAGTGGGGAGGTTAACTCTCAGTATTAATTGGGGTGGCACCTGGTGTTATTATGACATTTAAGTTCCTGTATGCCGCTTGGATTCTTGAGTCGCATCTGATGGGTTTCCGAGTCCTTGGGCTGAAGCGTTGCGTAGGGAATTATTTATATGATGGAGGGGGGACTCCCTCCATCATCCGGGCATCCGCTTCCATCAGGTAATCCCCTGCCTCTCAGAGAGAGAGAGAGAGAGAGAGAGAGAGAGAGAGGAGAGAGAGAGAGAAAGCATGAGAGAGAGCATGAAACAGAGAGAGAAAGAGAACCAGAGAGAGAGAGAGCCTGAGAGAGAGAGAAAGAGAACCAGAGAGAGAGACAGAGAGATCGCGAGAAGGAGCCCGGTCGTCCCCCTTGGTTCAGGCCCGGCGGCATGCTCGCCGCCGCGCCGGGCCTGATGCTTGACCGGCGACCCCGCCGGCACCGGGGGAGGCGTCTGGCGGGGTGGTGGTGGAGAGAGAGAGAGAGGGAGGGCCAATTGGCCCTCCTCTCGCGCAGTGGCGGAAGCCGAACCAGCTTCCACCGGCTGGTTCGGGCCCGGCGGCGTGCTCGCCGCCTCGCCGGGCCCGAGACTTGGCCTGTCACCTCCACCGCGCCGGGCGTGCGTCCGGTGGAGGTCCGGCCGGCCATGGTGGCCGGCCGTGCCGCCGGCATAGTTCCGTGCCGCACGGAGGAGTTTGGGAGAATGAGAGAAATTAAGGGAGAAGGAGGGGGTTTGGCGGCCGGCCGGCTCTGGCCCGGCCACCGGCGGCCGGGCCGCCCTCAATTTGGCCAGCGGCGGCCCCGGCCGCCGGCCATGTCCCCATCCCCTGTTCGGTGAAACAGGGGATCGGTGGGATTTGGTTTGAACCGGGCCGGCTGGGCCGGCCGATTCAGGCCTTTTGGGCCGAGCTGTGAGCCATTTTGAGGTTAGTTTTTGGGCCCCGTAACGGGTCGGGATTAGAAAAATATTTATATGGCTAGAATCTTGGTGAATTCTAGTTTCTTGGGGTATTTT
The DNA here is from genome assembly GCA_900491605.1 of Calamus simplicifolius. Classification (NCBI taxonomy): domain Eukaryota; kingdom Viridiplantae; phylum Streptophyta; class Magnoliopsida; order Arecales; family Arecaceae; genus Calamus; species Calamus simplicifolius. The sequence continues at coordinate 230,861 of UESW01001298.1, forward strand.
TACTTCCCCAATTGGGTGTGTGTAGTGGGAGATATTCGAGCCCAAAGTAGGGCCCATGAACTAGTCTGGGTAGAAATCCTAAGGGTCATTTTAATATTCTTTACTAATAAATTAATTGTGTAAATGATCCTGTAGGTGCTCAGACATCTGACTAGCTTATTTATACTTTTGGATTGCGTGCAGATGTAAGTAAGCCAGTTATCAGTTTATTTAAATGATTTGTTTCAGGATATGCGTAGTTAAATTGTGAATTGTGATATGAAGAATTGTTATTGGCTAAATTTATAAGTAGATGAATATTATGAATACATGGCTTTTATGTACTATGATTTCATGTGTGGATGCTATGCATGTGAGATGCTGTTGCTATACATGTGAGATGCTGTTGCTATGCATGAGAGATGCTATGCATGAGAGATGCTGTTGCTATGCATGTGAGATGCAGTTGCTATGCATGAGAGATGCAGTTATTATGCATGAGAGATGCAGTTATTATGCATGAGAAATGCAGTTAGTATGTGATGTGATATATTACATGCAATTGTTCAGTAAGTATAATCCACTGTTTTACTACATGATTGATGTATTGATGTATTGATGTGATGTGAGGTACTGTTATGTGTCGCCACGGTTCTCCTTTATCATGTTACGTGACCCTAGTATTTCGACCCTACTTCAGTAGGGGGGATACTTGTTGATACATTATGGTATTTCGACCCTACTTCAGTAGGGGGATACTTGTTGGTACATTATGGTATTTCGACCCTACTTCAGTAGGGGGGATACGTGTTGGTACATTATGGTATTTCGACCCTACTTCAGTAGGGGGGATACTTGTTGGTACATTATGGTATTTCGACCCTACTTCAGTAGGGGGGATACTTGTTGATACATTATGGTATTTCGACCCTACTTCAGTAGGGGGAATACTTGTTGGTATATTATGGTATTTCGACCCTACTTCAGTAGGGGGGATACGTGTTGGTACATTATGGTATTTCGACCCTACTTCAGTAGGGGGGATACTTGTTGGTACATTATGGTATTTCGACCCTGCTTCAGTAGGGGGGATACTTGTTAGTATACTATGGTATTTCGACCCTACTTCAGTAGGGGGGATACTTGTTAGTATACTATGACATTTCAACCCTACTTCAGTAGGGGGGATGCCTGTTGGTACATTATTGTGATATTGCAGGGCCGTGGGTCACATTTACAGTTACCATTGAGAGTATAAACAGTGGGTTTACTTATATAGTATAATTGAATGGTTATGGATGCAATGATTGGTATTATATTCATAAGTGCCGCCGCGGTTCTCCTTTGCTATGGCCATACACATCTAGAGGATGTGCTCAGATGAGGCATTGTAGGGCCGTGGGACACGCATGATATAATACTTACATTGCATAATGGAGTGATTGTGAATGCAAAAGAATGAATTATATTTATATGTGCCGCCGCGGCTCTCCTTTGTTATGGGGCATTGCAGGGCCGTGGGACACATATGATATAATATAACAATTGGAATGCTTTATATGCACTGATAATTTACTATGACATAATACAACAATGATGAGTGCAAATGATTTGAATTATATTTATATGTGCCACCACGGCTCTCCTTTGTTATGGGGCATTGCAGGGCCGTGGGACACATATGATATAATATAACAATGATGGGTTTACTTACATTGCATATTTGAGTATTGGTGAAATGTTTATGCATGCAGATCATTTATATTATTGATTGCTATGCTATGATTGGACTGTATAACATGGTTTACTTACTGAGTGTAATCTCATAAAAATATTATAATGTTTTTGCTACAGGACCATGAGATTTGAGAATAACATGTTGGAGTGATGGACCTCAACTCAAATAAAATGTAGAATTTTGTTTTATTGCTATACCAGTGTATTCATGTGTAGGGCTTGATGCCCAGACTATATTAGTGTAGTGTGTAAAGAATCATAGGTTCGTTGGAGCTTCTATGAAGTGGATTCATATGTTGATGTAACCCCAGTAATGCTTATGTGTAGGGCTTGTAGCCCAAATCTTTAGTTATGGATTGTATTAAAGACATGGACTTGAATGATATATAGGTTGTTGCTTTTCTTGAATTCAGTGTCATGTTTCGAGACCCTTGCGTGCCCGGCACGCAGCGGGTTGTCACCCTAGCTCAAAATTTTTGGGTCTGGGGCATGACAGACGGCCTCCAGCGCTGGCCTTTGGCTTCGACCTTTAGCATTGGCCTCTAGCATCGGCCTCCAGCAACGGCCTCCAGCGCTGACCTTTGGTGCCGGTCTCCAGTGTCGGCCTTCAGCGTTGGCCTCCAGTGTCGGCCTCCAGCGCTGGCCTCCAACAACGGCTTCGGTCCTAACCTGATGCCTTTTTCGCATGCACAATGACCCATCTCATGCAACAGATCCCATGATTCGAGATCTATTACCATGTACCTCGCTCACTGAAATTACGGGCAAGTGTTAGCACGTTCAGTAGTTACTGCTACAAGTGGTCCTCATCCAACAATGGCTTAACCACTTGCCGTTCGGAGAAACTCATCCCAACGAGGAAGATTCGACCATTCCAACGGAACGAGGTAAATGGGACCCCAGACAGGTATAAGAGCAGGACCCGAGCTCAATGCAGAGGGGATTTCTGGCTCTCTCTCTCTCAAGCTCTATTCATACAACATTACTGTTCTACAACCCACTGACTTAGGCATCGGAGGGTCCCCACCGGAACCACCCGTCTGGGACTTTTTGCAGGCTCTAGAAGGAGACGATGACCTCTCTACATTCCAGAAGGCCTGCAAATCTTAGCTCACTCGACGTTCATCACAAGTGATTTGGCAGCAACACTTTCCATCCGTTCCCCACCATGAGAATAGCTATATAACCAAAATGGATGAAAATTTTTTCTCATCCGCCGCTCCCCCCACCTCCCCGTTCTCTCTTCTATTTCTTGCCGGAGAGCCCGAGGGCGGAGCCACTGTCGGGGTGATGTACGGACGCCGAAGTATTGGTCGGAGTGAAGCGATCTTCCCATGATGAGGCTATTTTGGATATTGAAGGAGGTGAGGTGAGGGGTTCGAGTTCTCTCCTTTTTAATGGTTTAGATTCTTAATGTCGCGTATGAGTTTGCTTTTATCATCGTTCTTCTTCCTGTCTATCCGCTGCTCTCGACTCCGATGCTCGCACTATCGCTTTCTCTTTTATGTGCCCGAGTTCCGGTGAGGCCGTTACAGTTTCTGGCTTGCTGTGGTCTTTTTCTGCTTCAGTTTTGGAGGGGGTGATAAAATTGTTGGCCTTCTCTTCCTTGTTTCCTGATGATGTCAAATGTTCGCTATGTTTTATAATGGAGCTATTCACTTTAAGACTGTCTTTTCACAAATTTTTTTTATCTGGGTTCTTATGACCTGATTAGTTTTTGCTCAATTTCCTTCATGTGGAATGCCTAACTTGGCTGTCGTTCTTTGGCTATAATTGTTCAAACATGGTACTCTAGTTGCCTCTCATTCTTATAGCTTCTTAGATTGGATTGATGGTGAAGAACTTTCTCTAATGGGCTTCTTTTCGTTCTCCTTCCCAATCTATAGGAGCCCAAATGAGTGGATATCAGGACTTTCACAAGCCCTTCCCAAGTTGTATGGGAAGGATGATTAACATATTTGGCCTTGCTAAATGCTCGTTGGTCTTCTCTGAAATGGTGTGTTCCCTTTTTTCATTTGATTCTTGATATTCTCAATATGGCTCTTTGCTGAAAGAGTGCCTTCTAATAAAAGTTGCACTTTTACATTTTCTTTTACTTAAATGCCTTTTGTAAGTGAATATTTGAGTTGCCTTTTTTGAATTTGGATAATTAAAGAGTTCCTTTATAATTAAGGTGATAAACCAGATTGATGCAGTTTCTTTGCAAAAATATCTTTAATAAAAAGATTACTTTTGTCCATTCTTTTCATTTTATGCCTTTTATTTTATTATTATGCATGAATTTTAATTTTTCGGGTTCTAAACACCAATACAACTTGCTACTTAATTCTTAAGCTTAGCCTTTATGTTTTTGATATGGATAAATGATTGAATAGTCTCTCTAGTTTGTAGAAACCAACCTGACGTTAAGAAAGCCATGGAACCAACCAGGCTTTATGTTGATGATCGGCAAGTAAGCAATGTCAACATTGTCACTTAATGCAAAACATAAACTCTCA
>UESW01001298.1:252083-293256 GCA_900491605.1 Calamus simplicifolius
GTTGCTAGAATGTCACACCGGCTAGCCAGTTGGCAAGCAGGGCATTTGGATTGGGCATGACCCCATCGCCAATGTGAGCGGTCAATAATGTAATGATGATTTTACCCCTCATCATATGCCCCCACTCCCTAGTTCGAAGTGTAACTTCGGATATAGGGAGTAGAATTCTGGAGCAATCTTATTTGGGGGTCACGTCATTCGATCATCTGTAGAGGAAGTGTTTACCTCTGTTTAGGTCAAAGGGAGGCCTGGGCGGCCCTCTTGCTGAAGTAAAATAAGGGCTTCAGTTGCGCTAGAGTGTCCAAAAATTATCCGGCTGGGAAGAAGCTTTAGTGCTGTATCGCTCGGATTGGCCGAGGCTTCTAAAATGTATCACTCGGTCTCGGCCGAGGCTTTGTAGATTATCTAGAGACAGATCACTCGGTCTTTTCAGGAGCATGCCACTCGGTCTTGGCCGAGGCTTTGAAAATATATCACTTGGTCTTTGGCCGAGGCTTTGGAAATTTATTACTAGGTTGTTGCCGAGGCTCTGGAAATTTATTACTCGGTTGTTGCCGAGCCTTCACATAATAAATTACTCGGTGTTGCCGAGCCTTCCCAATATGCTACTCGGTTGTACCGAGGCTTCCAAATAATAAATCACTCGGTGTTGCCGAGCCTTCCCAAGATGCTACTTGGTTGTAACCGAGCCTCCAAATAATAAATTACTCGGTGTTACGAGCCTTCATGCTACTCGGTTGTAACCGAGGCTTCAAATAATAAATTACTCGGTGTTGCCAAGCCTTCATGATTATATTTTACTTGGCGCTGCTAAGGTACGGAGATCGCTCGGCCCGGCCAAGGATTTAAAAGATTATATTTTACTTGGCACGGCCAAGGTACGGAGATCAATCGGCCCGGCCGAGGATTTAAAAAATTATATTTTATTTGGCATGGCCAAGGTATGGAGATCGATACTCGGTTGTAGCCGAGCTTTCAAGATTATATTTTACTTGGCACTAGTAAGGTACAGAGATCGCTCGGCCCGATCGAGGATTTAAAAAATTATATTTTACTTGGCGCGGCCAAGGTACGGAGATCGATACTTGGTTGTAGCAGAGCTTTCAAGATTATATTTTACTTGGCACTGCCAAGGTACGGAGATCGCTCAGCCTGGCTAAGGATTTAAAAGATTATATTTTACTTGGGGCGGCCAAGGTACGGAGACTATTTGGAGATCATTCGATTTGGCTGGGGCTTGTAAGCTGCCCAAATCCAGATGAAATTTTGGAGGTCACCTGGTCCGGCCGAGGCTTTTAAGCTGCCAGAATCTGGATGGGGTTATGGAGATCACTTGGCCCCCAGCCGTACTGGGGGTGCTCGGCCATACCGAGTCTTCGATGAATAGGACTCGGTCCAGCCGAGGTACGGCGATTTTCTGCTCAAGGAGATAGCTCGGTCGTGCCGAGGATTAGCAAGTGACATCTACTTTTCATTATGATTTTTTGGAGAAGTGATTGTAGCAACCATGCCATGAATCATAGAAGCAATATGCCATAGTTAATGGAGCGGACCTATATAAGGCATACCCTACTGATGATGTATGCGGAGGTTGTCTGAATTCCACATCCGGGGAACAGATTTTCCGTCCTTCAAATAATAAATTACTTGGCGTGGCCAAGCCTTCAAATAATAAATTACTCGGTGTTGCCGAGCCTTCCCAAGATGCTACTCGGTTGTAACCGAGGCTTCCAAATAATAAATTACTCGGTGTCGCCGAGCCTTCAAATGATAAATTACTCAGTTGTTGCCGAGTCTTCAAGAAATTTATTACTCGGTTGTTGCCGAGCCTTCATGAAATTTATTACTTGGTTGTTGCTGAGCCTTCAAATAATAAATTACTCGGTGTTGCCGAACCTTCAAATTACTGCAGAACCGCGAGGCCGCTTGGCTTTATCCAAGGCTTCAAAGATTAACAATAAGTTCGATTCGGCTTTGGCCGAGGGTCCTTGTAGCAAGAGATGTACTTCGGCTCTGGCCGAGGCTTTTCATAATAAGAGATGCACTTCGGCTCTGGCCGAGGATTTTCATAATAACATATGCACTTCGGCTCTGGTCGAGGCTTTTCATAATAACAGATGCACTCCGACTCGGGCCGAGGCTTTTGATGCACTTCGGCTTTGGTCGGGTCTTTTCATAATAACAGATGCACTCCGGCTCTGACCGAGGCTTTTGATGCACTTCGGCTCTGGCCGGGGATTTTCATAATAACAGATGCACTCCGGCTCTGGCCGAGGCTTTTGATGTACTTTGGCTCTGGCTGGGGCTTTTCATAATAATAGATGCACTCCGGCTATGGCTGAGGCTTTTGATGCACTTCGGTTCTGGTCGGGGCTTTTCATAATAACATATGCACTCCGGCTCTGGCCGAGGCTTTTGATGCACTTGGGCTCTGGCCGGGGCTTTTCATAATAACATATGCACTCCGGCTCTGACCGAGGCTTTTGATGCACTTCGGCTTTGGCCGGGGCTTTTCATAATAACAGATGCACTCTGGCTCAGGCCGAGGCTTTTAATGCACTTCGGCTCTGACCGAGGCTTTTCATAATAAGAGATGCACTTCGGCTCTGGCCGAGGCTTTTCATAATAACATATGCACTCTGGCTCTGGACGAGGCTTTTGATGCACTTCGGCTCGGGCCGGGGCTTTTCATAATAATAGATGCACTCCGGCTCTGGCCGAGTCTTGTAAGCTGCCCAAACCTTGAACAAAGTTTCTTTATCATTCAGTCCGATCGGGGCTTGTAAGTTGCCCGCATCCGAACAAAGTTTCTTTATCATTCGGTCCAGTCGGGGCTTGTAAGCTGTCCGTATCCGAATGAAGTATCTTTAACGTTTGGTTCAGCTAGGGCTTGTAAGCTGCCCGAATCCGAACGATGCTTTGGAGATCACATGGCTCCTAGCTGCGCCGGGAGGTGGCCATACTGAGCCTTCGCGGAATGTAATTTGGCCTAGCCGAGATATGTAGCTCTGGCTCAGAGCTCGACCTAGCTGAGGTACGAGATTTGGCTCAAGGAGATAGCTCGATTGTGCCGAGAATGGATGCGTAAACGACATCTGTTTTCTATTACGACTTTTCGAAAAAACGACCGTAGCGGTCGTGCCGCGGATGATAGAAACAAGATGCCAAAGCTGTAAATGAGGCAAGTCTATAGAGAGCGTACTCTATTGATGATATATGCGGAGGTTGTCCGAACTCCACGTCCGGGGAATGGATCTTCTGCTCAGGTCCTGGAGCTTGTAGGTGCCAGGTCTGATGACTTCCGCTACTTGATAGGAGCCTTCCCAGTTTGGAGAGAGCTTTCCTTGCTCTAGCAGTTGAAAACAAACGCCTTCCGAAGGACGAGATCACCGGGGAGGAAAAATTTTCCTCTGACTCGGGTGGAGCGATAACGAGCTACTATTTGTTGGTACGTAGCTACCCTGATTTGAGCTTTCTCCCTGATCTCTTCCACCAAGTCGAGATTGGTGCGGACCTGCTCATCATTAGCCTCCTCCGAATAGCTCTCCACCTGTGGAGAGGGGAGTCCTATCTCCATGGGGATGACAGCTTTTGTGCCAAAGGCCATTTGGAACGGGGTCTCGCCTATGGGAATACAACATCAATATATATCAAATATAAAACATTTCTTAAGAGTGTGTATAATCTGTGTTTTGATGCCAAAGATCAATTTGAATTATCTTTTGACTAAGCATCAAAGATGAGAGAACCATAACGGCACCGCAATACGTCATAGAATACCTCGTTGAATGGGGTAATGTAAATTTTTAATCCATCTATGACTGGATGGCCTGGTGATCCATTTTAGCTACGATTACAAAATTAATAGGAACACTAATTTGCATGCTATAAAGTAGATCAAGACGAAACCTTGCTTTGATACCATTTGTAAGGAGAAACAACCTCCAAAGCATGCATATTTTAATAATTTTGATAACAATTATCAATGCGGAAGCTTAACGACTAAATATTAATCTATCTAACATGCATCAAGATCATATTTGCCTTATACTATAGGATTGTTTGATCTAAATTATGCATATAAATAAAATCATCAAGATAATATCTTGATCTTCAAGATAAGAAGTCATACTACTTGTCTTAAAGTCTGCCTTAAAATATAGGGATCATATCACTTACCTTAAGAACAATTGGTAAATCCTTTATGCTTTGCAGCCGTTCAATCGTCCGACCTCTAGTATCGTCCATGCGAAGTCCTCGAATGATCAGATTCCTGAAAGTGCTAGCTCGTAGAAAAATAACTTTGCTAATCTTGAATCCTTCCACTTGAATCTTCTTATAGGATCCACCAAACTTTTGCTAACACCAGAATCACACCAGGATTTTCTATTCTAACTCTTTAGAATTTCAATCTATAACATATCATTGTTGTTAATCTGGTGAAGAATGTCCTCTAATTTATAGGCTCAATTTAGCCTTTAGCCCATTGAATTCTAACACTTAGAATTTTTACGTTTGGTAAAAACCAAAGACATGAATTCTAACACTTAAAATTCCAACATTTGACATTTGGTGAAAACCTATGAATTCTAACACTTAGAATTCCAACGTTTTGTTAATTCTGATGTTACGAAAGAGATATGAATTCTAACACTTAGAATTGGTTGATTCAAAGAGGTACATTAATTCCATATGAATTCTAACACTTAGAATTCCAACGGAAACCGTTTGGAGAAGATTAAGTTAATACATTAAATTCTGCATTAGAATTTAATCTCTTATGAGATGAGATTTTAGCTATCTTATCATTTGAGATCCTTATGCAAGAAAACTATTTTCATACATGGGGTTTAGCTTTGGATTTTGGTTTAAACTGATTTGAATTTATTGGATTGAACCTATATAGATCATGGTCCTAGCCTAAATCAAATTTGGCTAGTCCTGAATCTATTTAAATCCAAATCAAGTCTAATTTCAAATCAATATTTGAAATTGATTAGTCCTTCTAATAGACTTAAACCTAATTGAATCTTATTCACTTGTACTTAACCCAATTGAGATAATTCAATCAATCATATTGATTAATTAAATCATATACGATTCTTAATCGTTGATCAGCAAATAGATCATCCTAGAAAATTTCAATGCGTGTGACTCTCTAGGTTCGAACCTATTGCTCAGATGTAGTAACCCAAGAGGGGGTGAATTGGGTTATTTAAAAAAAAATTAATAGCTATGCAGATATATGTGCTTTTAACCCTAATTTGATTTGCAGCGGTGAAGTGGGGTGCACAGAATAATAACAACAGAAAAGCAAACAACCACAAACACACAGAAGTTTATAGTGGTTCGGTGCCAAACTCAGCACCTACATCCACTCCCCAACACCTTTGGAAATTCCACTAATCGTATCACAACGATTACAACCTCTAGCCGAACCAGGCTAGTCCTCTTATTTATATGGCACAAGGTAGCCAAAAACCCCTAGCCAAACCTAGGCTAGTCCTCTTGTTTTACGGCACAAGGAAGACAAAAACCCCTAGCCAAACCTAGGCTAGTCCTCTTGTTTAATGGCACAAGGAAGCCAACAATAAACCAGGGTTCACTAACCCTTTTTCAAGATAATCAGAGTATGTAAAGGAGAAGCTCCTATAATGAGCAAATATTTTAAAAATACTTTACAACTTTTGAAGCAATAAACTCAGCAATAAATGAACTAGGATGAAGCAGCTGAAGTCTTGAATGCTTGAAAAGCTTCAATGATTCGGACGACCTTTCGGAGCATGGAATGAACTTGAATGCCCAGCAACCACTCAACAAATATGCAATGAAGGCTCTTTTCTTGGATTTTTCTTTCTTTGAAATTTCTTTTTCAAAAATCATCTAGGTGTGCTTCTAATCCCAACTATTTATAACAATCTAACAAGAAGATATCCGTTAGATACACAAGAAATAAATAGAAATAATAACGGGAAGAAAATATAATCGTTAAACATGTTTTCCTTAAGCATTGAATGTAGATCTCCATTTGAGGAAGGATGAGCACTGTAAAAATTTAAAAATCCAAAAGTTAAATATAGCTTGAAATAGCAATAGAGAAAGAGAGAGAAGAAAGAGCTCTCCTAAAAGCTTAGGCGGCGGTGGATTAAAAAAAAAAGAGGCTCCAGGTAGCTGAGGATATGAATGCCATCGTCCAAGAGTAAAGCAATAAACCTTAGCTAGCTAATCAGTTAGCTAACCAGAGAGGTCACAACAAAGGAATCGTTCTGAGGCAGCTCATCAGTTAGCTTGGCAGATAACTAAGCAAAGTTAGTTAGCTCTTTAGCTAACTAACAGAGAAAAAATAACGGCAGAGAGAGAATTCATGCTATCATAGTTAGCTCTCCAGCTAACTTAATTTGAAATCCACTCGGCTGCAGGAGAAGAACAGGACAACTAGTTAGCTGAATAGCTATCTGAAGAATGGCCAGTTAGCTCACGAGCTAACTAGAAGCAAAAGCAATATGTTGTCCGTCCAGCTTAGTTAGCTCTCCAGCTAACTGAGCAAAAGGGTAGCCATCCGTTCTGATATAGTAGTTAACTCTCCAGCTAACTAACAAACAGTCAGCTAGCTCTTTAGTTAACTGAATTATGAATCCCCACGGTTGATACGTTCCCTGTGAAAATTAGTTAGCTGAGTAGTTAGCTCCAGGATGAAATAGTTAGCTAAGCAGTTAACTAAAAGAAACGTCAGCTAGCTAGAAGGAGTTTCAGTTAGCTAACAAGACATCCAGCCAGCTAGCTAAAATTGGAGGGTGTTCAGCCAATGCACTGTGACGAGCAAATTAGTTAGCTGAAGGAATTCCAGCTTGCTAACAAGCTAGCTCACCAGTTGACTAAAAGAAAAGGACGTTCGGCTAGGCACCTGAGACAAGTTTCTTAGTTAGCTGAAAGAGCTCCAGCTAGCTAATAACCTAACTCACCATCTAACTAAAAAAGGAGGACGTTTGGCCATCTAACTGAGACGAGCATTTTAGTTAGCTGAGGAAACTTCAGCTAGCTAACAAGCTAGCTAAACAGCTAGCTAAAATACAAGATCGTTCGGCCCAAACACTGTGGCAAGAAATTTTAGTTAGCTGAGGGGCGTGCCAGCTAGCTAATTGAAAGAACAAGCTAGCTAACCAGTTAACTTCGAGCAAAAATAAAAATATCTAAAGCAAAGTAAAATAAAGTACTTTCTTACCGGTCAATTTTGCATGAAGATACTTACTTGCCGATGCTTTAAAACGCGTCGGCACAGTTATTTTTCCTGACTCTTGTTAAAGCATCAAGCATCGGGATTATAATCGCTTTTTAAAGCATAATTTTGCCGACGCTTCCAATAGCATCGGCATCTCCAACAATAAATTTAAAAAAAAATAAAATTACAAACATTTAAATTAAACTGTATAATAATGTAATTAATAATCACATTGCTTACATTAAATTTATATTAAAATACAATGCAATCATAACAAACATAAAATCACATTGCATACATTCTTAAAATCCAAATTAAAATTTCAAATATAAATTTCATTACAATCAATTAAGAGAGTTACAATTTAAAGTTTAATAAAATTAAAAATACATACAATGGAAGATCTAAAATAAAAGTAGGCGAGGTCAATGATTTGTAGGAGGAAGATCGTCAACCTGTCCGCTCTGATCTGATGCTCCAGGAGCCCATAAGAATAATTAAAAAAGTTTAATTTGCTTAACTATCAATTACAATATATTAGATAAATAATTGATATAATGTAAGAATATATATTTAATAATATATGTATTTACCTGGTATGGAACAAGCATGATGCTCTATGAGCCTATAATGTGCTCTCTCATGGAATTCATTGCTGCTCTATCGGCGGCAATCCTCCATTGCATCTGCTCCATGAGCCTATATTATCGCATCTCCTCAATCTCATGCTCAAGTCTGCGAACACCATCCACATACAAGAAAAAAGGTTTTTTCCAACGAAAAACTTCATTGGAAAAAGTAATAAAACAATTGGGAAAATCTTTCTTAACGGATTTTAAGTCCGTTGGGAACCGTTGGCAAAACTCTTGTTGGCAAAAAAATACGACGGAAAATCATACCGTTGGGAAAAGTTTAGTTTTTATGACCGAAATAATTCTGTTGGCAAAAGCTGTATTTATGACGAAAAGTTATCCGTTGGAAAAAAGTAAATTAGCTACGAAAATAATTCCGTTGGGAAAAGATGTATTTATCATGAAAGTTATCAATCAAAAAAATAATCTAGTTTTTATGATGGTAATAATTCCGTTGGAAAAAGCTATATTTATAACAAAAAGTTTAGATACCTATTTAGATATCAACTTATATATACCTATTTTTAACAATGACTATAAATATATTCCTTGAGAAAGATATATTGTTGTAATTAATATTCAATTAGTAATGCTAAAAAAATTTTAAAATAAAAACTCAAAACTTAATTAATGAAACCATAAAATTTAATCAAACTACACAATTTATCCACCATAGACATTACAAATTCACATATATGTATCAACATAATTACATATAGTCATACCTAACCTAACTAGTAACCACCAAAAGATAGCTAAATTCTAATAAAACATAATTACATATAGTCATACTTGCTCTCCCACTTGCTTTGCTACCAAATTCATTAGTGTTGCAAGTTTCTCTTTCATATCTTGAAACTCCTTTTCAGTGTCCTAAAATTTTTCTTTCATGTCATGCAAATTCTTTTCAGTAGTTTCAAGTCTTAATTCTACATTTTCTGCTCTTTTTATTACATCTTCAATAATGGTCCTTGATTCTTGAGCTTGAATAGACCTCAAAGTAGATTGATTTGGAACCATTCCTTCACAAAGAAGATGACCACGTTTACTTCCAAAAACATGCATAAATATTTCTTCATCATTATGAAAAACCTCTTCCTCATAACGCTTTTGTTTAAGTTCTTTCACTTGTGCCTGCATTGAAATTTAAATTCTCAAATACATGATACATGATACATGGAAAGAAGCAACTAGATTCATTAATGATACATGATATATGATACATGGAAAGAAGCAACATTGATACTTTGATACATGGAAAGAAGCATCTTTGATACATGATACATGATACATTTCATGGTACATGGAAAGAAGCAATTTTTAAAAAGTTTTCCAATGATACATTTCATCATGATCTGCAGGTGGTGTATTATTATTAATGGTTTTTCCACAGTCGTGTTTATTGTTTTTAGGCCTCACCAAAATCTGATTGTGTGGTCACATGAAATAACAATCTTGCTTCTTTTGCCCAATTCCTTGTCCCAAAAAAAATTATGGCATGTTTGGTTACTATAACTGGACGCTTTTGTTTTGACGCATTAAGAATTTCATCTTAGGACCAAAAACAAGCAATAGGTGGCATAGATGTCCATAATTTTAGCTGCAAAATGTAATTCAAATGCTGCAACTTAATTATCCTATAGCCAAAGCAATCATATGTTGAGTTGCAGCAGCTGAAAGTACCTTGGGGTGTCGTGTTACACTTGAGTGTAAATTTGACTCCATATGGCCTATCAGTAACTTGCAACATCTTCAATAACTACAGGCCAGATTATGTCAGTATAATGTCATTATCCAAAATTGGACAATATCTTTTTATTCATTCTTAAGAAAAAAAAATGGAAAACCCATGAAATTTCAAAATTTGGATAAAATTTATGGCAGCTTTTGCATGAATGCTACCGAAAATGAAACTAGCATATATTTAGGAGGGAAGTTCTCCAAGCATAATACAAGTGACCTTTTCAACCTGGTTGATTTTTTATTTTTTTCATTTTATTTGTTAAACATATATTTTAATTCCCAAAACAAAGGGTTGTATGTACATTAGCCAAGTTTTCAATTTTCAATAAGGTAAAAGGCACATTATGAATGCATCTATCTATCTGAACTAAATCTTTTAAAAAATAACAAAAACATTAAAAAAGGTAATTCATGCAATAGGATGTATTCTTAAGGAACATAAATTATATATATACAGTTTGGTGAATTCAAAATTTTCTAGAGTTGAAAGTCTAATGCAATTAATATGCCACTTCTTTGACTACCTGTCTTATGGTAGATAAATGAGTAAAATAAATCATGATTTTATAGCTATATTGGTGCTTCAAGTTGGAGTTTAATTGAGGTTTACAATATTGCAAGAATCAAAATTGCAGGCCCAGTAATCAACATACAGTTATTGTTAGTGATGTGCAAGAAAACTAATTAAACCATAAAACTGATCTGAAACCATGATTTTGGTTTGGTTAAAGCTGATTTGCTTTTGTTCTCTCAGTTTATCTCGGTTTAAAATTTCTGAAATTGAAAAAAAAGAGTTTAGCTTTGGTTTGGGCTTTTAAACTATACCCAGTAATATCATATGGGATTTTAAACAAACAATTCAGCTGTAAATTATACCTGATGATCATAAAATAGTGGCAGAATTTCTCAATTATATATGTTACTGGAGTAGAGACTTTATATCAACATTTGAATGGATCATGATATATTAACCAACCTGAGAGTACATGCCTAATTATAACCCAAGTGTAACAATGGATTTTTTCTTTTTTAATCATTTGATATGGCTATGTAGCTTAATGCTACAATATGTTTCATTTTCATTACGAATTTGATGGTCTTCTAATTCAATCTCAAGAAGCAACACTAGGTATTTTCTTTTTTAATCATTTGATATGGCTATGTAGCATAATGCTGCAATATGTTTCATTTTCATTACGAATTTGATGGTCTTATAATTCAATCTCAAGAAGCAACACTAGTTATTTCATAAACAAGAAGTATTAAATAGCATTCCGAGTAAATGAGTGCAAAACCATGATGCATGCTGATAAAAACATAAGCAAAAAACCATTTGATCTTCTAATATACATGAACATTTTCATACCATTTTTTCTTCAGCTGCAACATCAACTAAAGAACCATTCTTACGCGTATGGGTTTTTTCAAACATTTCCAACCTACTTGGTCGCACCCCATTTGCATCTTGGGTCTGTAATTAAAAAATTTAGTAAGAATAAAAAGAATACACAACTATAAGGTCAGAATTATAAAATAAATTTATATTGTTTGTATTATTAATACCAGGCGTTGCTCAATTACACTAAAAGCAGTCCTACCAGTACAAGGAACTATATTTAGTTTTGATCTATTTTCTGCATTTGCTTTGCTCATTTTCTGCAAGTAAATATTGATAAATTAGTTAAATTAATACATAAAAGACACTTAAAACAATCATCTTTCTACTGCTTCATGCTCATGCGTTTCATACCTGAAAAGTTTCACTATTCCAATGGGCAACAAGCCATTCCCAATCATCCTTGGTAATAACCTCATCTAGTAAGCGCTTTAATTTTGCTGGATCTTTATGTCGATTCTTATAAATTTCATACAACTCATTCCTATACTCTCTATATTGATCATTAAGTTTTCTTATCACATATTTTGTTCTTCTTATAACTTCAGCCTTATCGAGTCCTTCCTCAAATAGAATAAAATAATCCTGCAAAAATATAATACAGTTTAGTAAATGTTAAAATTAGTGATGTTATAATTAAAAAAGTAACAAAAATCTTACCATGATGCGGTTAATCATATTCCTTATTTTATCATCAGGAATTTCACTCCATCCTTTAACTTTAAGGGGTACAAAGGATCGATTTCTAACTATTGTACCACACCAACTTGCAAATTGAGCACAATTCTCTTCTGCAATTCTTCCCTTGTGATCCCACTCCACTGCTTTCTTGGTCTTTGAATTTTTCAGCTCATTGTTCAAAGTCCTCCCTCGTCCTTTTCTTGTAGTATTCATGGCTAAACCTACAAAATCATAAGCATACAAAAAAAGAAATTAAAAAACCACTTTGAATAAAAAGAATTAGGAATATATAAAATATAAAATTTAAAGATACTTACTAAAGTTATCATTTTCACCCTCTTGCAGACAGTCAACATTTTCTCTAATAGTAGGTGAAAGGCCTTGTTGGATGATAGCATTAACTTCTGTGCCTCTACCTTTAGTAATGCATCTCCCTTTGCGATTACTAGTTTTAGCCATAATTATCTACCTTTATATATTAAGTTAGTAAAACTTTTGCTTGTTCCATATGGTATTACAATAATTCAATTTAAATAAAAATTTTAACATATCATAAAAGTCATCATCCATCAAACTTAGTAAAGAAACAAGAACCATGTATCATCAAAACAATGCAATTAATAAACATTGAAATATATTTCATTAAAGGGCTTTCACAAAAATGCTTAGTCCAAAGTAGAAAAAGAATAAAAAGAAATTAAAATTGTGCAAATATATGACATGTAGTGCTTGCATAAGTAAATAACTTCAACAATAGAAGCTTATGCCATCATAGTTCTTCCTCCTCACTGTCATTATCATCAATTGACAGTATACAACAATAATAAGAATAATGCCAAGAAAATGAAAAAATATATCTATACTATAAATAGAAATTCAAAATGCACTAACCGTTCAATCGGGTACATCGAACGATGTTGTACAGATCCAGCAATTTTAGCCTCGTTCGCCAAATGTAGTGGCAAATGCATCATAATAACAAAAAATGATGGTGGAAAGAGTATCTCCAACTTGCAAAGTGTTATTGCAATGGCAGCCTCTAACTTTTTCATATCTTGCATCCATAAAACCTTTGAAGATAACTCTTTAAAGAAAGAGGAAAGCTCAATTAAGGCTTCTGATAATGGTTTACATAACCTTCCATGAATTGCAAGTGGTAAAAAATTTTACAAAAGGACATGACAGTTATGACTTTTCAATCCAAATATCTTGTGCTCTTTGGAATGAATGCA
Source organism: Calamus simplicifolius (assembly GCA_900491605.1). Classification (NCBI taxonomy): domain Eukaryota; kingdom Viridiplantae; phylum Streptophyta; class Magnoliopsida; order Arecales; family Arecaceae; genus Calamus; species Calamus simplicifolius. The sequence continues at coordinate 264,987 of UESW01001298.1, forward strand.
TCTGGAAATATTTGAGGAATATCCATCAGGCACCTTAATATTCTTTAAAAACTCACATAAAGCAGTTTTCTCTTCCGTAAACAGTGTATAACATGCAGCAGAAAATGTCCACTTTCCTTCATTTAGTGTTGGATGAAGCTTTTCTCTTACACCCATATCCTTAAGATCACGACGAACTTTGAGACTATCTTTTGTTTTTCTTTCAATGTCTAAGAGTGTACCAACCACACTATCATATATATTCTTTTCAATATGCATGACATCTATATTATGACACAAGAGAAGGTCCTTCCAATATGGTAATTCAAAGAAAATACTTCTCTTTTTCCAATTATAGCTTTGCATGAAGTCTCCCCGTTTTCTTTTTTTACCAATCTTACCAAATATAATATGTCTGAGCCCATGCAATTGATCAAGCACATCATATCCTAACAACTGCTTAGGAGGTGGCCTTAGCTCTTTCTCACCATTAAATTTCTTTTTAGAATTTCGCCATCTATGGTTAAGTGACATAAAGTCTTAATAGGATTTTTTTTTGCTACTCTTCGAAGATGAAGATTTTACAAAATTTGCTTTGCCTCTATTTGATTTCCATCGAGATATCCCACATATAACACAGTGGTTCTCATTAGCATACTCTTTCCAAAACAACATACAATCATTGACACATGCATCAATTTTCTCATAATAAAGGCCTATATTTCAAATCATCTTTCTAGCTTCATAAAATGAATTTGGTAATGTCTCACCTTCGGGAAGTGCCTCCTTAAATAATTTAAGCAAAGCATCAAAAGCCTTGTTACTCAATCCATCAAGACATTTTAGTTGCCATAGCTTTACAACAAAAGATAACTTTGAGAACTTCTTGCAATTCAGATATAAACATGTCTCGGTCTCACTTAGTAGTCTATGAAACATTGAGGGTCTCTCATGAGGCTCATCTTGGTCATTTGTATTTAAATTTGTAATGTAATAACCCTCTAAATAAGGGACTCCATAGGCATTATGTATCAACTCTTGCATATCATCTATCTCCTCATCTTCCATATCAGTTTCTTCATTGATATTAACATTATCACTTTCAATGTTACCTACACCTTCACCATGTAATGACCACTGAGTATAAGATGGGACTATCCCATGAATCACTAGATCAGCCTCAACATCATCTCGAGATCTATATCAAGTACTGTTACATTTGATACAAGGGCACCAAATTTTGTTTTCTAGATCCGTGTGCTCGAATGTGAAGTCAAGAAAATCTTTCACTCCATTTCTATACTCAAGTGATAATCTATTAGTAATCTACATCCAATTTTTACTTATTCCAGCCATTTTATCCTATCAATTAAGCAAAAAATTAGAAAAACATTAATAAGTTGCAAAAGCATATCATCAACCACTTGAAGAAAGAAAGATTGGCAAAAAATTCCTAAACCATTGGAAGAAAGAGAGATTAAAGGAAGCTCCGTAATGTTTCTATAAATGCTATAAATGCTGTTATAAATAAGCAAAAACTAGAAAAGGGGCTGCTATAAATGCTGGTGCTCAACCACAAAAATAGAGAAGATGCCTCACCGGTGCTCTGTTACCTGTGCTTGTTCACTGTTGCCACCATCCCTTTTAGGGAAAGGGAGAAGACGAGAGGATGCTGTTGCCGTCGTCCATTTTAGGAAAAGGTAGAAGACGAAAGGATGGAAGGGAGAAGACGAAAGGATGGAGTTAGATCGTAGGAAAAAAATCTTGGTGGGAAACCTAGCGCCAATGAAAAAAAAAAACTCATTTCCAACCCCTTCTCCCAACCGTTCATTTAGAAAAAAATATTTCCCACGGTTGCCCCTTTTCCATCGGAAAAAATAGCGTATCATAATGTATTTCCAACAAATATAAATGTTTGTCGGGAAAAAATAATTTTTTCTACATATAATTTAATATCCGTAAGGAATAATTGATATTTCTCACGGTTGCCCTTTTTGCATCAAAAAAATAGCGTATCACAATATATTTCCAACGAATATAAATGTTTACTTTTTCCTATGTATAATTTACTATCCGTTGGGAATAATTGTTGCAAATATCTTTTTTTCTTGTAGTGTTATCTATAGCATCAAGTTCATGTCTAGTCATCTCAGATAACTGAGTGCGGGTGACTCAAACTCCATAACCCCTCACTCGACCATAGCGCTTTGGCCTCATCAGCTCCGTAAATACCTCGGCCTCAATGCGACTACTCTGTGTAGATGCTATAAAGTCATCAACATGCTTAGCAATAAGAGCTGTAGCTCTTTTCTATATTAATTTTAAAAAAATAGTTAGATCTTACTGAATAACAAAATCAAATTAAAATCGTTGCATAAAATAAATTGTAATAAATAATTACATATAAGTACTTCAACTCATCTCTAACAAAAGTGCCATCATGGTGAGTATGAGTCATCCGGTAAAACTCCACTTCACCGGGTTTCCGCCTATGCTCATCCATCTACAAGAAAAATTACATTTTTGTAAAACTGAATTTAATATTGATCATGCAAAAAGTTTTCAACATTTACTTGGGTAGATTATAAAAGGTTCATTCAAAAATTGCGCGAACTCTTGCATGACCCATCTCAGGCGGGTCGTCCACAGGGTCTTCCCGTGCTCCCCCCTCAGTGCAAACCACCCAACAGGTGGTTCGACATCGTACTGCAAATGAACTCTATTGCGATCAGGCTTAGGATTTGATGGGACAATCTCTATTTGGATGGTTTTCGAGCAGAAGATTCTTACTAGTGGTTTGAGTTCAAGTTCCAAGGTTCTTTACATGATGAATCCACCTTATTGGGCTTCGACGATAGCTACCTCAACTTGGAACGCGTTGGAGGACCGAGGGCTAAAATAAAACTAAGCCAATGGGAACTCGTGCATGCTGTAGAGGTGCTCGTTAACTCCACGAGTACCCAGCAAGACAGGGCGCAGTCACTGATCGTCGTGATTCAGATGATCTGCGAATCGATTAGATTCCAAAGTATCTGCAACAAACTTGCCAATAATTTTCTCAACGGAATGCAAACCGACCGTAAGATGCTGGCATTGGAGAATGGCTGGGGATACCTCTCCACCCAGTTTCTGCTCACCGATAACAATGCCACACATATCTTTAAACCTCTGCAACCACTAGATATCATGGGAATACGAACGCTAAGGGAGGCGGGTGCCACAATTGGCATCATACTGTGGCCATTTGTGGCGTGGTTGCTGTATGATGCCAATTGTGGCACCCGCCTCCCTTAGCATCCGTATTCCCGTGATATCTAGCGGCTACAGAGGTTTGAAGATATGTGTGGCATTGTTATCGGCGAGCAGCAACTGGGCAGAGAGGTATGCCCAGCCATTCTCCAATGCCAGCATCTTATGGTAGGTTTGCATTCCAATGAGGAAATTGTTGGCAAGTTTGTTGCAGATACTTTGGAATCTAATTGATTCATAGATCAACTGAATCATGATGATCAGTGACTGCGCCATGTCTTGTTGGGTACTCATGGAGTTAACGAGCACCTCTACAACATGTAGAGGTTCCCACTGGCTCAGTTTATTTTAGCCATCGGTCCTCCAACGCGTTCCAAGTCGAGGTAGTTGTTGCCGTCAAAGCCCAAGAAGGCAAATTCATCATCGCATAGATGTAAAGAACCTCGGAATGCGAACTCGAACTACTGATCAAAATCTTCCACTTGAAAGCCGTCCAAATAGAGATTGTCCCATCGAATCTTGAGCCTGATCGCAATAGAGTTCGTTCGTAGTACGATGTCGAACCTCATGTTAGGTGGTTTGCACTGAGGGGGGAGCACGGGAAGACCCTGTGGATGACCCACCTGAGATGGGTCATGCAAGAGTTCGCACAATTTTTGAATAATCTACCCAATAGCGGATGTTCCTTGCCACTTGCACGTTAAACTCCTTTGTGAATTCAGCCATTATCTTTCGTTACTGCTACACTAAAAATGCTTGCTGATGGACAATTTGATTGCCTCCTGGGGTTAGCTGAAGTTGTAGTCCATTTATTCCCAAGATTGCATGAGTTATAGGGAAAACATTATTTAAGACTAGCAGCAAGCTAGTCAAGTACTGGAGCCACATGAGTGCGTTCCAGAAAAAATTAATATTTATTACTAGCAGCAAGCTAGTAAAGGAGATCCATATGAATTTATCGTATGTTTCAAAAAAAATAATATTTCTGACTAGCGGCAAGCAAACCAAGTGGAGCCACATGAATTTATAGTGTCTATTAGAAAAAGACATTTATGACTAGCAGCAAACTAGCAGCAAACTAGCAGCAAGCTAGACAAAGCCTTCTGAAAGGAAGCAAAGCCTTCTGAAAGGAAGCAAAGCCTTCAGAAAGGAAGCAAGGAACAAGTCATTCAATAAGGACTTAATTGAAGGATATGGAGGTGATAGTATCTCATTATGGATTATCTGTTCTATCGGACTACTGGTGACATTGAAATCTCTTCTTACCAATCATGATCTTTGGAAGTTGCTTCTCACTTGCACTAATCCAACCAAGAATTTAGGCACTGTTTGATATGGTGGATAAAAGGAGATATCCCCTTGATATCCCTTCTTATCCCCAAATTCTATAGCTACAGAGGATAGTGCTAAAAAAGTTTAACTAGATGGGATAACCCATGGTTAAGGGGATAACACATGTTTAACCATGGGTTATCCCCTGAACTTATTCCCTAGGGAACCCAGGAATAACTAAAGTTATCCCTTGATGGCAAAGTGGTAATTTTAAATAGGTGCTTATTCCCTCAGCTACCCCCTGGATAAATGCTATCCTGTACATTTATCCAGGGATAACCCAAAAGTTATCAAATAGTGCCTTAGTCCTAAGAGAATGGTTGTGAAGTCTATAAACAGTAGAGTTATGCTCTACAATTATGGAAGGCTTGAAGCCTTCTCCCTATGCCTAGCCCCCACCGCCTCTTGCGCACCTTGTAGGTAATGACTACTAGAGTAAAAAATTCCAAGGAAAAGCTCTAAGTGGTAGCAGGCTGAGGAAACTGTGTGTTCCCAACTCAATTCATTTCAGAACCGTAGCAAAAGCTTTTGTATCAAATTCATTTAGAATTTGATTCTTCTTTGCATTGCGCAAAGAGTGGTAGTCACTCATTTATTTATTTATTTATTTTCTTTTATTTATTTATTTATTTATTTGCCTTTTTTTGTTTCGGACATACTTCAATCGGAATACGTATCAATGCAATAAAATACAAGAAATTAACATGTCTCAATGCCAATTCTTATATTAATCAGTTGCAATGCAATTGAGTTGAACCGTGAAATAAATTGTTTACTCAACCTAATTTAACGTATTAATTATCAGGCAATAGCAGATCCATCACATCATAGCTATCAATAAAAAAAAACCTACAAATAAAAAACTTTTGTGGGAAGAACAAATCGAAACAGATTCCAAAGATATATAATGAATAAAAAACCTACGAATAAAAAACTTTTGTGGGGAGAACAAATCGAAACAGATTCCAAAGATATATAGCTATCACATCATAGCTATCAACAAAAAAATCCTACGAATAACAAACTTTTGTGGGAAGAACAAATCGAAACAGATTCCAAAGATATATACGGAAGAAAAAAAACCCTAATTCCCAATTCGCTCAACAGCAAACCCACCAAGAAACCAACTTATAAGAAATTTTTGTGAACTAGAAAGAATTAAACAAATCAAGAAAAAAATCAGAGACGAATCCTCCAAACCTGGCGGTTCCTGGATATCCTTGTTACCATGCTAACAATTGAAAAAGGGCCATTCAGGTCGAGCGATTCCATGTCCCATTGACTTCGGCTGCGGCTGTATAAAACCACCCCTCCTGATCCTCGTAAAAGATAATCTTCGAAGAAAAAACTTGCTGCGGCTGTATAAAACCGCCCCTCCTTCTGATCCTCATAAAAGATAACATCTTCGAAGAAAAAACTTGTGCCCATTTCAACGAGAGTCCATGCTTCCTCTCCAGATCTCCCAAAAGCAAGCGATTGAGGAGAGGCGCAAATTACCACGGTAGTATACATAGAGTCAGACGTCCACATCACAATAGCCTTGGAATAGTAGTACCCACAAGTCTGATCCACGGTAATGAGGTTCATGAGGGATGACTGTGGGTTGTTGATGCTGTAATGGGAGACGCGGCCGGAGTAGTCGAAGACGGGCTCGACGTCCAGAAAGGTGGTGATGGAAGGGAGCGCGATTCGGACTCCTGTGAGCGGGTTGAACATGGAGAGCTTGGAAAAGCCATCTAAAATCATGAGCCATCCATTTGAGGAGCCAATGCAACGGCGCCATCTGACTCCAGGGATAGCTACTGTCAACTCCATGCCGTGATAGAAATCATAGAATCTGCAGATCTTGTTGGCTTCGTCGGCCTCGGTTCTGTAAGTAAATGCCAAGGGATTTGAGGGGGGTTGGGATTCAAAGAGACGACGAAGTTCCACTTAGAGCAGATGGCGCGGCAACGGATGTAGTCGCGGACGTAGAGGCGGCCAAGGATGAAGCGAGAACATCGATTGGTAGATTTGAGATAAAGGCCATCCGATCCGATCCGAGAGGGGGCCGGCCGGGTTAACGGAGAAGAGCAAGCCGACTAGCTTGGAGAAACGCAGGGATCGATAGGATGTCTATCTATAAACAGATTTATTTATAGAAAAAAATAAGAAAGGGAGGGTTACGTTAATGGAGCAAGCTGATGAGAAATGCAAGATTAACGTACATGATAGGTCTCTAAAAGATAATGATGAGATGCGAATCCTAAATGAATTTGAATTTTGCATCAATCCAGGAATTACAACTTCCTCGATATCATGCAGCCTATAGAATCCTCGATATCATGCAGCCTAATTTCTATAATTCCGCACCAATCTAGGCTCTAACGGCCTGCCTCCTTAATTGGTCAATGCCCTACCCGCAGCTTAATTTCCTCCAACTGAAAAAGAAACAAAACAATAATTAAAGAAGCTGAGAAAAAATTGAGGAAATCCCTCTGCCATTAGTCGTCTTCAATCCTTCTCCCCATCCCTCAACCTCAAGTCGCCATGAACCCACCTGATTCATACCAACCTATTCTTTATGTTAATAATATTAAAATCCAATATTTTTACTAATTTATGATTCGAACAAATATAATTAATAACTATTTATTTTACATAAATAATATTAATTTATTATTTATATTATTTTGACATGTATTATTACTACTACTATTGCTATCATTATTTATTTATTTATTTATGATTATGATTTATTTATTTATTTTATGAATTATACAAAATTTATATAAAATCTAAAAATATTATTATCAAACTTTCAAATAAATAAAATAATGTGTCATAATTCATTTGCATGTTAATAGCATATATAAAAATAGTATCTAAACATATACAAATGTTTTATTCAGAAATTACATAAGTTAATAATTTACTAAATTAATTACTCATGATAAATGGCTTACTTATCTTCTATCAGTAATCCATATGTCCAAATCAATTTTCTAAGCTTCTGACACCTACAACATAATATTTTATATTTTAATTTTTAAAATCATGATGTTAGAGTGGCTCCTAAACTCTACCCAATCTAGTACAGTCCAGTATGAAGCATTTTGTACCAAAAATCAGTACCATTTTGGCATTAGACTAGTATAGTCCAGTATGAAGCGTATTGTACCGAAACAATGGTGTACCAATCATTCCATACTGAATCAATGATGTACTGATTAGGTGAACTGGAATGTTCTAATTTATAAACCGCTTCATATCGAGCCAAATATGAGGTTAGTGTAAGGTTGATATGAGGCTAGGCTATATAAAATGGCTGGTTTGGGGTGGTACCGGCCCGTATTGTTTTAAAATGATGAACTATATTAGTTCCACATTGGTACGGTTTAGTATGCTCGTACCGAGCAGTTCATGATGGTTCAACATGCCTTGCTTGCATACTTAGAGATGCCAATGAGGAGATGGATGATCTTCCTCGGAAGGATGTATGTAATAGCTAGCATGTGGGATCTACTCTACCATGAGAGTAACTTCTTGAAACCTTTTGCTAAAAATTAGGGAAGTAATTGTTTGAGTTCCAGTACACATATTGAAACCTTGTGTTTCATAACTGAGATTGATAAGATTCAAAGAATTTTTTTCTATCAGACATTCAGTTTGCATTTGTGCTATATATAGTATTTAAACTTGCATTGGCATATTGTAATTTTATTCGTGCCTGTTTGTGTATATTGACATAAAAGAATACATGCAGGTCCTCGTTGTTGGACACTTCAGTGAACCATATGAACATCTAACAACATCCAATATCTATAGTGTCTTTGGTGAGAAGCATGCTGCTGCTGAGATGATTCAATCTGATGTCTACCGCTGTAGTGCAATGCCACACCCACCTGGCACGGTGAATTATTTCATGACTTTGGATGGCTATACGCCCATCAGCCAAGTTTTGAGTTTTGATTATCCTTTAGTACCAAGTGTTCATTTGAATGGAGGGTTACTTCATCAGAAGATGATGATGACAAGCTAAAGTGGAAAAAATTTCAGGTGCAGATAAGGCTTGCTCATTTGCTTTTCTCTACAATGAACAATATTTCCATTCGATCCAGTAGGACACAGACAAAATCCCTAAAGGAAGCAAAAACATATGCATTAGTCACCTCTCCTTTAATCGAAAAGGACTAGATGAATCTCCTCACATTAAGTGGCAGCATTGAAGCCTCACATGTACCAGCTACTAGAGAATTGTTTGAGCTGGTTTTGAAAAATAAGTTGCAAGAATGGCTTTTGGAGAAGGTAGTTGAAGGTTGTAAAACAACTGAACATGATAGTGAAGGTCAAGGAGCCATCCACCTGTGTGCTATTTTAGATTATGCATGGGTTTTTCCTTTATTTTTCTTGTCAGGCATGTATTTGGATTTTCGAGATGCTTCTGGCTGGACGGTGTTGCATTAGGCAGCATATTTTAAGAGTATAATATCTTCAATATTAAAATTCAATTTAGAAGATGCAAATTTCTTTCTATTAAATGTTCTCTATGGTTTTAACTAAAGTTCTCCATACCGAGAACTAGAACCATTTTAGTATCGGATCAGTACTATTCTATACAGGTCGTAGCAGATCGGACTAGTATGGTTTGGTATGGACAGTGATATATATTGATCAGGTGGAATAGGAGGCCCCAACTCATGAACTGTCCCAAACCGAATGGTTTAGTATGGTTTGGTATGTTGTTATGGGGTCGGTATATGCAGTTTGCCTTTCGCACCAAGTTGGGAGGTTGAATCGTCTCAGTTCTAGACTGGTTTGTTTTGGTTCACCCCCTGGACCTCTCGATTCAAGATGATTTGGCATACCCTAATTTAACATTTAGGCCAAAGGTCTTCAGTTGAAAAAAAAAGAGAGAAGATTTGGTCCCTTCTGATACTCAGGATATAGCCATGCAAAATGACCCATGCAAAGGTCCCAACAAATTTTGGCTTTGTTTGGATCTTTGAAGGGGAAGGAAAGATAAAAAGAAGGAAATTGATAAAAGGAAAAGGAAGGGTTGTTCTTCTCTCTTGTTTGGAAAGGATGGAAGAAGAAAGAAAGGTAATATCAATAATGTTGTTTGAATGGAGGGAGAAGAAAAGAAGGGAAAGAGTTATGTCATAATTATATTCCTTTAGAATGAACCGAAAGAATGAAAGAATGAAGAATAGAAAATAAAGAAATATTTTGGTCTTCCAATAAAGTATGACTTAAACTTTTTCTCCTTCCCCAGCTTACCCTCCGATTTGGGGGTTAACAAATTTACCCTCGTTGAGAGGAAAAGAAGGGGAACTAGTTACTCCCATTTCCTTCCCCCTCTTTCTTTCATCCTCCTCCCAAACAAGGTAACTTATAATCTTTCTCCTCCTTTTCCTTCCCTCTCCTCCATTCCCTTCCATCCAAACAGACCCTAAACGGTCCCACCAAATTTAAAACTTTAAGTATCAAGAGTTCAGTTTCTTCGGGGAGGGAATGTAGCCAAAATCACCCATGCTATGCAAAAGCATATAGAGAATATGGCATGTATAGGTGTAATAACAAGAAGGGAATGGCTTTTTATATTAGAAACCAGTGGTATTTACAGGTTGTGGATCTTTATCCCTCCTTTGATGGCTTGAGGATCCAAAATGTGCCATGAGAGCACCGTTTAGTCTATGCTGCATCACAATAATTGACAATGCAGCTGTAGCTATTTAAATTAAATGTCTTGAGTAGACATAAATTCTATCCTATAAACAATATAATCATATCAATGACTATTCTATGTTAGAAAATCAGTTCCATATGTGACTATTATACAACATGATAGCATTATTGACAACCTTGTGCATGTTGTGGATGAAATTTTAAATGACTCAACCAAGTTATAGATCATCATGATTAATCTGAATGCAGTTCAGATGCCTCAAACATTTGACTATTAGTTTGCACCCTTTTTTTTCTCCTTTTCCTTAATTGGTCAATGCCCCGCCCGCAGCTTAATTTCCTCCAACTGAAAAAGAAACAAAACAATAATTAAAGAAGCTGAGAAAAAATTGAGGAAAGAGGGGAAAAAAAATCTAGATATGGCCATGTTCTCTTCCCTCTGCCACTAGTCGTCTTCAATCCTTCTCCCACCCCTCAACATCAAGCCGCCATGAACCCACCTGATTCATACCATACCTATTCTTTATGTTAATAATATTAAAATTCAATATTTTTACTAATTTATGGTTCGAACAATATAATTAATAACTATTTATTTTATATAAAATATTATTTATTATTTATATTATTTTCACATGTATTACTACTACTATTGCTATCATTATTTATTTATTTATTTATGATTATGATTTATTATTATTTTATGAATTATACAAAAATTATCTAAAATCTAAAAATATTATTATCAAACTTTCAAATAAATAAAATAATATGTCACAATTCATTTGCATGTTAATAGCAGATATAAAAATAGTATCTAAACATATACAATATTTTATTCAGAAATTACATAAGTTAATAATTTACTAAATTAATTACTCATGATAAATGGCTTACTTACCTTCTATCGCTAATCCATACATCCAAATCAATTTTCTAAACTTCTGATACCTACAACATAATATTTTATATTTTAATTTTTAAAATCAAGATGTTAGAGTGGCTTCTAAACTCTACCCAATCTAGTATAGTCCACTATGAAGCGTTTTGTACCAAAAATCAGTACCATTTTGGCATTAGACTAGTATAGTCCAGTATGAAGCATATTGTACCCAAACAATGGTGTACCAATCATTCCATACCGAATCAATGATGTATTGATTAGGTGAACTGGAATGTTCTAATCTATAAACCACCTCATATCGAGCCAAATATGAGGTTAGTGTGAGGTTGATATGAGGCTAGGCTATATAAAATGGCTAGTTTGGGGTGGTACCGGGCCCGTATTGTTTTAAAATGATGAACTATATTAGTTCACATTGGTATGGTTTAGTATGCCCGTACCAAGCAGCTCAATATGGTTCAACATGCCTTGCTTGCATAGTTAGAGATGCCAATGAGGAGATGGACGATCTTCCTAGGAAGGATGTATGTAAGAGCTAGCATGTGGGATCTGCTATACCATGAGAGTGTAAGGAGAAACAACCTCCAAGGCATGCATATTTTAATAATTTTGATAACAATTATCAATGCGAAAGCTTAAAGATTAAATATTAATCTATCTAACATGCATCAAGATCATATCTTTGCCTTATACTATAGGATCGTTTGATCTAAATTATGCATATAAATAAAATCATCAAGATCATATCTTAATCTTCAATATAAGAAGTCATACTACTTGTCTTGAAGTATGCCTTAAGATATAGGGATCATATCACTTACCTTAAGAATAATTCGTAAATCCTTTATGCTCTGCAGCCATTCAATCGTTCGGCCTCTAGTATCGTCCATGCGAAGTCCCTGAATGATCGGATTCCCGGGAGTGCTAGCTCACGAAAAAATAACTTTGCTGATCTTGAATCATCCCACTTGAATCTTCTTCTAGGATCCACCAAACTTTTGCTAACACCAGAATCACACCAGGATTTTTTGTTCTAACTCTTTAGAATTTCAATCCATAATATATCGTTGTTATTAATCTGGTGAAGAATGTCCTCTAATTTATAGGCTCAATTTAGCCTTTAGCCCACTGAATTCTAACACTTAGAATTCTGACGTTTGGTGAAAACCAAAGACATGAACTCTAACGCTTAGAATTCTAACGTTGATGTTTGGTGAAAACCTATGAATTCTAACACTTAGAATTCCATCATTTGTTAATTCCGACGTTCCATGAAAATGAAAGAGATATGAATTCTAACACTTAGAATTCCATCGTTTTGTTAATTCCGACGTTCCGTGAAAATGAAAGAGATATGAATTCTAACACTTAGAATTGGTTGATTCAAAGAGGTACATTAATTCCATATGAATTCTAACACTTAGAATTCCAACGGAAACCATTTGGAGAAGATTAAGTTAATACATTAAAATCTGCATGAGAATTTAATCTCTCATGAGTTGAGATTTTAGCTATCTCATTATGTGAGATCCTTATGCAAGAAGACTATTTTCACACATGGGGTTTAGCTTTAGGTTTTGGTTTAAGCTGATTTGAATTTATTGGATTGAACCTACATAGATCATGATCCTAGCCCAAATCAAATTTGGCTAGTCCTAAATCTATTTAAATCCAAATCAAGTCTAATTTCAAATCAATATTTGAAATTGATTAGTCCTTCTAATAGACTTAAACCTAATTGAATCTTATTCACTTGTACTTAACCCAATTGAGATAATTCAATCAATCAAATTGATTAATTAAATCATATATAATTCTCAATCATTGATCAGCAAATAGATCATCCTAGGAAATTTCAATGCGTGTGACTCTCTAAGTTCGAACCAAAGCCGATAGCATAGGAACAACTTTTTATAATAATTGATGTGCACATCTAGCAATGGAACCCGATGTCCGGATAGGTCGAAGAGTTGCTGAGAAAACTCCAAGAACCCTAAGAAATACTTACCGTATAATTCATCCTTTTGACCAGAAATGCTAAGGATGGCTTAAGAGCCTGTCAACTCTAAACAGCAAATCCATAAAGTGATTTCAACTTTAGTGATCATGTGACCTTCGCATGAAGTGCCTTGGCCAAGGTTTTGATAAATTGAAACACAAGCATTTCTCCTTTTAACAGGATAGGTCAAATTCATCTTGATCTACAACTGACTACCATAAGTACTTGACTGCACCCAGTAACCTTTCATAGCTGGATTAATAATCCAGGTGGTCCAGCTCCTAAGTACAATGAGTTTCTTGCAAGTCACCGGTTGTGATCTTTAGGTCTGAAGGATACTTATACCCATATCTTCTCGGATTAACTTATGACAGCAGAGTATCCAAAAATGAGTCATGTTCAGTGAAATGTACTCCTACACTTTCACCTATATGTCATACCAGTGTCTCTACACTCCTTGGTTTAGAGGATAACCAACAAGTATGATATACAACGTCCTATAATTGATAGTACTATGGCCCTGTCATAGTATATCATTTGGTCACGAACTCTTTTGAGGATCTTCAATGATAAATCCTTCTTTATTATAAAAGAAGATCCTGAGGACCTCATTACTATTAGGAGTTTTAAGAAGATGTTCTTGTAATAAATAAATTGCCATATAACTTTTATTAATATATCAATTTATATGTAATTTACATTAGCACAATCATCAAATGATTGGCTTTAGGATACAATTCCCAACAAACTTCCACTTAGCCTAAAGCCACTCATTACAGTATCTAATACCCATCTTCAACTTATAGTCGTCAAACTCCTTGATGCTGAGTGCTTTAGTAAATGGGTCGCCTAGGTTTTTCTTCCCTCAATCTTCTGAAGATTTATGTCACCTCATTCTACAATCTCTCGTATAAGATGAAACCGATGCAGTATGTGCTTGGTGCGCTGATGTGCTCATGGTTCTTTTGCTTGAGCTATGGCACCGGTGCTGTCACTGTACAATAGGACTAGTCCATCTATGGAAGGTGCCACTCCAAGCTCGGAGATAAACTTTTACAGCCACACAGCTTCTTTTGCGGCATTTGATGTAGCGATGTACTCTGCCTCGCACACTGAATCTGCCACTGTATGTTGGTTGGAACTTTTCCAGCAAACAGCTCTACCATTTAGGATAAATACGAAACCCAACAAACTTTTGCTATCATCATGATCTGATTGGAAACTGGAATAAGTATATCCAATAAGCTTCAAATCAGACTCTCCATAGACTAACCACTGGTCCTTAGTATTTCTCAAATATTTAAGGATTATCTTAACAACTTGCCAGTGTTTTTCACCTGGATCAGATTGGTATCTACTCACTACTCCTAGTGAGTATGCTACGTCTGGTCTTGTACATGTCATGGTATACATAATCGATCCCACTGCCGAAGCATATGGAATTCGACTCATACATTCTCTTTCATTAGGAGTTGTCGGACAATGCTTCTTAGAAAGATGAATTCAATGGCCTATCGGAAGATAGCTTTTCTTGGAATTCTCCACGCTAAACCTCTTTAGCATTGTGTCAATGTACGTAGATTGGGATAGACCAAGCATCCTCTTAAATCTATATCTATAAATCTTCATCCTTAGGATGTAGGATGCTTCTCCTAGATCTTTCATGAAGAATTGTGATGATAACCATGTCTTTATTCCTTGTAATGCAGGGATATCATTTTTGATTAAGATAATATCATCCACATATAATACAAGAAATATAATAATAGAACCGTTAGCCCATTTATAGATGCAAGGTTCTTCTTTATTCTTAACGAAGCCAAGATTTGATCACATTATCAAATTGTATGTTCCAACTCCTGGATGCTTGCTTAAGTCCATAAATAGACTTCTGTAGCCTGCACACTTTAGACTGGTCTTCAGATATAAAACCTTCAGGCTATATCATATACACCTATTCTTCTAAATTACCATTTAGAAAAGTGATTTTAACATCCATTTGTCAAATCTCATAATCTAAGTGTGCTGCTATAGCTAGCATAATCCGAATGGATTTCAGCATTACCACAAAAGAAAATGTTTTATCATAGTCAATACCATAACGTTGACGATACCCCTTGGCAACCAGATGTGCTTTGTAGGTCTCTACCTTACTGTCTGCGCCTCTTTTCCTCTTGAAAACCTACTTACACCCTATGAGTTTTTTCCTTTTGGTGGATCAACTAATGTCCATACATTATTGTCCTTCATGGAATCAAGTTCGAATTTCATGGCATCAAGCCATTTATCAGAGTCAGTCCTTTGCATAGCATCCATATAGATGATCAGATTCTTGTTGTTCTCATTGAGCTCAATAGGATCCTCGTTCTGGACTAAAAAACCTAAGTATCTGTCCGGTTGATGTGGTACTCTACTAGATCGCCTTAATGATGCATCTAAAATGGGTTTTGAGTTTGATCTAATCAATTTAGATTCTAAGGGTTCAAAGGTTTGTGTTGTTCCTTCTACTTGATGAACTTCCTTAAGTTCAACATTAGAGCCATTTGTTCCTTCCCTAAGAAACTCCTTTTCAAGAAAAATGGCTCTATTACTAATGAACAACTTTTGTTCTTCAATATTGTAGAAGTAATATCCTTTGGTTGCTTTTGGATAGCTGATAAAAAAATATTTGATAGATTTGCGTTCAAGTTTATCTTATTTTGCACGTTTCACATAAGCCGGACACCCCTAGACTCTCAGATAGGTAATAACTGATTTATGTCCATACCACATCTCATGTGGAGTTTGAGAAACAACTTACTTGGAACCTTATTGAGAATATGACAAGCTGATTTTAATGCATATTCCCAAAATGATATTAGCAAGCTTGCAAAACCCATTATGAACCAAACCATGTCTAATAGGGTTCGATTCCTTCTTTCTGACACACCGTTATGTTGCGGTGTTCCTTGAGGAGTCTATTAGGAGAGAATCCCATTCTCCCTTAGATATATCATAAAGTTATTTGAAAGGTATTCTCCTCTTTGATATGATCGAAAGGTCTTAATACATTTTTCTGTTTGTTTTTCTACTTCTTTATGATATAGTTTGAACATTTCAAATGACTAAGATTTATGTCTCATAAGATAGACATAACCGAACCTAGAAAGGTGTTTGTAAAAGTAATGAAGTAGTAATATCTACCTTTGGCACAAGTGCTCATTGGTCCACATACATAAGTATGTACTAGACCCAATAGCTCTTTGACTCTTTCACTTTTTCAGTAAAAGATGACTTGGGCATTTTACCAAAAAGATAGGATTCACAGCTAGTTAATGATTCATAATCATCAACTTGAAGGATGCCCTTCTGGGTTAACCTGTTTAATCTGTTCTTATTGATATGACCCAGCCGATGGTGCCAAAGATAAATATCTGTGACATCAGTTATTCTAGGGCACTTCTTGATTTGTACACTACATTTATAGGCTATGATAATATATAAATGCCATTAGATAAATGCCTAGTCATTACAGTGACTCCATTCATAATGATATTCAAAGTAACATCCTTTATTGAAATTTCATAATGACTTTTGGCCAGAAGGCCTACAGAAATTACATTCAACAATAATGTTGGGCAAAAATGACAGTCATTTAGTACGATGACATTTCTATTGAAAACTATTTCAAAAACTCCTAATGCCATAACTGGAACTAATCTTCCATCGTTGATATTAAGGAATCTTTTATTGTCCTCAAATCTTCTAGTGACCTGTAGTCCCTGTAATGAATTGCAAATGTTAAAGGGACTGCCAGTATCTAATACTCATGTCTGATTATCATATATAGAAAAATTAAGGTGTTATCATATAAATACCTTGTTGAGCAATATCTTGCCCCTTTTTCTTCTTTGGCCTGTTTGGATCAAGTATGGAAATGTAAAGATGATAGTTCCTCTTTCAGTGCCCTTGCATCTTGCAATAAAACCATTCAGCTTGACTTTTATTAACTTTCTTCTTCTGCATATGACCCCTTATAGATGTCCTAACATGTTGCACCTTTTTCTTATTCTTTTTCTTCTTTCCTTTCTCAAAGGGTTGATGCCCTATCTTAGATCCTTCAACAATGTTAACCAAACCCTTAGAGAGCCAGTTGTCCTTCTCAAAGTT
Source organism: Calamus simplicifolius (assembly GCA_900491605.1). NCBI lineage: Eukaryota > Viridiplantae > Streptophyta > Magnoliopsida > Arecales > Arecaceae > Calamus > Calamus simplicifolius. The sequence continues at coordinate 282,266 of UESW01001298.1, forward strand.
CTGTAACAACCCCAACAAACTGTGGTAGTTGACTGCAGGCTTTGTCATTCAAAAATGAGTAAGGAAAGGTCGGAAGGATGGAGGCAAGGAATTTAAGATCACATCTTTTTCCAACTGCTCATGTAGGGAAAAGCCAAGCTTGCTTAGGAGTTCTATCTTTTTGATCATATATAATACATGATCAGTGATAGGAGATCCATCCCTCATTCGAGCATTAAAAATAGCACAACTAGTCTTGTGCCTTTCAATATCATCGGGTGTGCTGAAAGATTCATTCAATGCTTGAATGATTTCTTTCGGCTGAGCATTCTCGAACCGGTGACCGAATTCATCGTTCATTGCTGCTAGCATGATGCAACGCACGCTAGTTCTATTACTGAGCCACTTCTGATAAGTGTCTCTCTCAGAACTTTCGGTGTTTGCATTAGGTATCCAAGGTGCAGGATTATTCAGAATATATAGAATCCTCTCATGCTCAAGAATGATCTTAAGTTTTCTAAACCAACTATTAAAATTTAAACCATTCAACTTGTCACTGTTCAATAGGGACCTTAATGATAAATTAGTGGCCATTTTCTGCATAAGGAAAAACTAAAGTTTAGTAGTATATAAATTGATTTAGTCTAAAGACTTGGATTTAGTCTAAAGATTCTTCCACTATTTTATTCAAATTGGCAGCCTCTACACCTCAATTCGAAGAATTAATCTTAATTCTTTAGTGGGCACTAAGATCTACATAGACTATATACAGGCCCAAGTGAAGCTTGGCCAACCCATATGCATCTAAGTGTAGGTTCAAAACCAATAGTTTTCCTAAACAATTCTTAGTGTTTAGTTTAGCCCCATATTCCTCTTCAGCAGGCATGGAGTGCCTCCATTGAAAGTTCTGGTTAGGTCCAACCATTAAATAATATAATCAGTGCAATCTATCTATATGTTGACCCAATTATTGATTTTGATGATTAATAAAGGAATTGAGTATCTTTATTTGATTACTAATGGATTTGACAAGTATTTCAGTAGTTAAAAATATTTGATCGATTTAAATGTATTAAGAAATGAGTGTTGAATCATTTGCAAATCTCAAGTTTCAAAGTTTCAGAACCTGGAGTCAACACCTAGAATTTCTGGAGCCGACCCCATGGCCAATAAAATATTCTTATGATTTTTGATACGGTCCGGAGCCGAAACCTAGAGTTTTAGAGCTGACACTCAGAGTTTTGGAGTCGATACTTACAGTGTCTGGAGCCGACTCCGATGCGGGACATAACACTTATTTTTTGAGCATCTTGGAGCTGACACACAGTATTCTGGAGCCGACACCTAACGATGGCGAGCCGACACCTAACTTTTTTGGAGCCGACTCTTCAACGAACTCAGAACTTTCTATTTTTGGATAAACGACTTGGAGCTGACACCTGAAAAGTTGGAGCCGACTACAACCTATCTGGGACAAAAATTTAAAATGCCAGATCAGCTCTAACGGTAATATTTCCTTTTTACCTAACTTCTAACGGATATATTTTATTTCTAGGTACATTCCAATGGCTAGTTTTCTTCCAAAAATGGATTAAAAGAAATCTATAAGAAGGAGGAGAACACTCGTTTTGAAAAAGAATGAAAAGAAAAAAAAAAGAAAAAGAGGGAGAATATCCAAATCAAAAATCTGAGAAGTCTTGAATCTGAAATCCAAGAGAGAAGTACTCAAATTTAAATCCTTCCACTTCAAAAAGCTCAAAGAAGAATCCAAGGCATTCAAAGTTTGAAAAATCAAAGGATTCAAAAAGGAAAAAGCTCTGTTTTGAAGATTTTCCAACTTCTCATCTGCAACGTTTGCAACGAATCAAAGCTAAGGCCTGATTCAACATCTCTAAAGAGAAGAGGAAAAGAAGAAAAGAAGAAAAGCTCAAATTCAATCCACTTCAAACAGGCTTTTCTAAACCTTGTTTATTTATTTGAATATTTGCTCATTTAAGGAGCTGTCTTATATCTTAAACATTATTCTTTCTTGTTTTTACTGATTCAATCAGGGGATTGAAATAGTGGAGGTTGTATACCTCGGGTCAAGCTAGTTTAGCTTGAGTTTAGGGTTTTGTGCTGGTGAGCCCGAAAAACCGCTGGGTTCATTGTGATCCCGGGTAAAACAACAAGTTTGAGTTGTGATCTTGTAAAACAACTCGACTGTAATCAAGTCGATTATAGTGTGGACCCAAGTGAATCTTGGGAGTGGACGTAGGTGTTGGATACACCGAACCACTATAAAATCCTTGTGTTTGCCGTGCTTCTATTATCTCTATCTCTATCTCCTATTTGTGCTTTATATTTGCATTGCATTCAATTTCATTTATCTTAAAGCCAATAACTTTTAAAGAAAAAAGTTAATTTTTTAAAGAACCCAATTCCCCCCCCTCTTGGGTTGCCATCTGGGCCAACAATTGGTATCAGAGCAAGTGCTCATTTGAATTTGATCACACGATCAAGAGCTAAAGATCCAAATGGCAGCTCAAGTTGGATCTTCATTTGCTGAAGGTCATTCTACAAATAGACCTCCCTTATTTAATGGTTCCAACTATTCATATTGGAAAGCAAGAATGAGGATATTCATTCAAGCTTCTGATTATGAATTGTGGGTGTTATAATTAATGGACCTAGCACACCCACACATATTATTGATGGCTCTATTGTTCCTAAGCCCGAAAGGGATTGGAATGATAATGATAGGAAAATGGCTCAGCTCAATGCTAAAGCCATGAATGTTCTTGTATTGTTCATTAGATGCAAATGAATTTAATCGCATTTCTACATGTAATTCGCAAAAGAAATTTGGGATAGATTAGAGGTTACCCATGAGGGTACTAATCAAGTAAAGAATCTAAAATAAATATTCTTGTTCATAAATATGAATTATTTAGCATGGAACAAACTGAAAATTGCATGCATGTATACTAGATTCACCGATATTGTAAATGGTTTGAAAAGTCTTAGGTAAGACCTATACTAATTCTGAACTTGTCGCAAAATTCTTAGGTCACTACCAAGGACTTGGGAAGCAAAAGTGACAGCAATCCAAGAAGCCAAGGACCTCAACACCTTACCCTTGGAGGAGCTACTTGGATCCCTTATGACCCATGAGCTAACTATGAAGCAGCACATAGGAGAAGAGTGAAGAAGAAAAAGACTATAGCTCTTAAGGCTGCTGAAAGTGAGGAGAGCTGCAGTGATGATGATGATGATGAGAGACAGCTCTTCTAGCAAGAAAATTCAAAAAATTCATGAGAAGAAAGAGACCCTTCCACAAGAAGAAATCTGGAATTAAGATGGAAGGAGAAAAAGAAAAAAAAAGGACAAGGACAAAGAGAAAGACCCCTTGATTTGCTATGAGTGTAAGAAACCGGGGCACTTTAGATATGATTGTCCTCAATGAAGAAGACTTACAAGAAGAAGAAGAAAGCCTATGTTGCAACCTGGAGTGACAGCGATGAATCCTCTTCAGAGGAAGAACAAAAAGAAGTTGCAAACATTTGCTTTATGGCAAACGACGATGAGGTAAGTTCCGAAAACCCTATGATGATTTGCATTTGATGAATTATTGAAGCTTTCAATGAACTAGTAGATGATTTTAAAGTTTTGAAAAAGAAATACAAATCTTTGAAAAATGATAACTCAATTCTTATTAAAGAAAAAGATGATCTTACTAATGAAATTAAAATGCTGAAATCTGAAAATGAAAATTGACAAAAGAAAAAATCAATTTCCAATGAAAATGATAATTAAAGAAGGAAGTTGATAAATATAAAAATATTAGTTGATAAATTTACTTATAGTTCTGAAAAACTTAATTTATTGTTAAGCAATCAAAGAGCTATATGATAAAGCTGGATTAGGATATAGACCTAACATAAAACAAAAATTTGTCAAAAACTTTTTTAGAAAAGAACAAAATAAGATAATGTTACATGTCATTATTGTAACAAGAAAGGTCATAAATCCTATGAATGTAATGCAAGAAATAATAACAAAAAATTAAATAATAAAGGAAGAAAATATGGGTTCCCAAAGGAACAATCTTTTATGCTACTAACCATGAAGGACCCAAGAAGGCTTGGGTACCTAAATATAAGACTTGATCATTTTTGCAGGAGTGTCTTGCGGCCAAAAGATCAAAGCGAAAGTGGTATCTCGATAGTGGCTGCTCAAGACACATGACGGGTGACAAGGATCAATTCATCACCCTTGAAAGCAAAAGAGGAGGAGTTGTTACATTTGGTGACAATGGCAAAGGCCAAATCATGGGGTTTGGTAAAATTCAAATAACTCCCTCCACATATATTGAAAATGTCTTATATGTTAATGGTTTAAACATAATCTAATTAGTATTAGCCAATTATGTGATAAAGGTTTTAAAGTATCATTTGAAGCTTCTATCTGCACTGTTTCTAATCCCATTGATAATAGCATTGTTTTTATTGGAAATAGAAATGGCAATGTACTTGATTGATTTAGACAATTTGTCTACTAGTAATCATTGCTTAGTTGCTAATAATGCTAATATGAATGAGATTGGTTGGTTATGGCATCGTAGATTAGGTCATGCAAGCACACACCTAATTTCAAAATTAATTAGAATGGATTTAGTAAAAGGACTTCCACAACTAGATTTTGAAAATAACAAAATTTGTGATGCATGTCAATTTGGAAAACAAACTAGAAATTCTTTCAAAACTAAAAATATTGTTTCCACTTCTAGGCCACTTGAACTACTTCACATGGATCTTTTTGGACCTACTAGAACCACAAGTCTAGGAGGAAAGAAATATGGTCTTGTGATTGTAGATGATTATTCTAGATACACTTGGGTATTGTTTTTAGCTCATAAGATGAGACCTTTCCATATTTTTGAAATTCTTCAAGAAGGTCACAAATGAGAAAAACAACACCATAGTGTCTCTAAGAAGTGATCATGGCACTGAATTTGAAAATCATTTATTTGAAAACTTTTGCATGAAAATGGCATTCATCATAATTTTTCTGCACCTAGAACACCACAACAAAATGGAGTAGTTGAAAGAAAAAATAGAACCTTAGAAGACATGGCCCGTACCATGCTATGTGAAAGCAACTACCAAATACTTGGGCGGAAGCTATAAACACGGCATGTTACATTCTTAATAGAGCTTTAATTAGGCCAATCATTAAGAAAACTCCTTATGAACTATGGAATAATAGAAAACCAAACATAAGTTATTTTCATGCATTTGGTTGTAAATGTTTCATTCATAATAATGGTAAAGATAATCTAGGAAAATTTGATGCAAAATCTGATGAAGGCATATTCTTAGGATATTCAACATCTAGTAAAGCCTATAGAGTGTTTAACAAGAGAAACTTAATTGTAGAAGAATCTATTCATGTAATTTTTGATGAATCTTTAGCATCGAGTTCAAAAGATTGATGATGAGGAAGATACAAACATCTAGAAAGAGATATTGAAAAATTAATATAGATGTATCTTCAGATCATGAACAAGAAGCTAAAGATAATGATTCTCCTAGTGTTGATGTTGTTGATGCAAATCATAATGATGTAGATCTTCCTAGAGATTGGAGATATGCCTATGGTCATCCAAAAGAATTAATTATAGGTGATCCATCTCAAGGAGTAAGAACTAGATCATCAATGAGAAACATCAATAATCATCTTGCATTTGTATCTCAAATTGAACCTAAAACTATTGAAGAAGCTGAAAAAGATAATAATTGGATGTTAGCTATGCAAGAAGAATTAAATCAATTTACTAGAAATAATGTCTGGACCTTGTAGATAGACCTAAAGATCATTCTGTTATAGGATCAAAATGGGTATTTAGAAATAAATTAGATGAAAATGGCATAGTAATTAGAAACAAAGCTAGATTAGTTGCAAAAGGATATAATCAAGAAGAAGGAATTGATTTTGATGAAACTTTTGCACCTGTAGCTAGATTAGAAGCAATTAGATTATTACTTGCATTTGCATGTCATATGCATATCAATTTATTTCAAATGGATGTTAAAAGTGCATTTTTAAATGGATTTATAAATGAGGAAGTTTTTGTTGAACAACCACCTGGTTTTGAAGATCATGAATTTCAAATCATGTTTTTAAATTGCACAAAGCACTATATGGTTTAAAACAAGCACCTAGAGCTTGGTATGATAGATTAAGTAAATTTCTGATTGAAAATGATTTTACAAGAGGAAATGTTGATAAAACATTTTTGAAAAGAAAAGACAAGGATTTATTAGTAGTACAAATATATGTTGATGATATTGTATTCGGTGCTACTAACAATCTTTATGTCAAGAATTTGCTAAGTTAATGCAGGGTGAATTTGAAATGAGCATGATGGGAGAACTCAACTTCTTCCTAGGACTTCAAATCAAGCAAAGCAAAGAGGGAATTTTCATCAACCAAGCCAAATACACAAAAGAACTTCTCAAGAAGTTTGGAATGGAGTCAATCAAACCCCTTGGAACACCTATGAGTCCTTCATGCAAATTGGACAAAGATGAAGATGGTAAGAAAGTAGATCAAAAATTATAGAGGTATGATCGGATCTCTTCTTTACTTAACAGCTAGTAGACCAGATATAATGTTTGCTGTTTGTTATGTGCTAGATTTCAATCTGAACCTAAAGAATCTCACTTAATTGCTGTAAAAGAATCTTAAGATATTTAAGTGGAACTAAAAATGTAGGTTTATGGTATTCTAGAGACTCAACATTAAACTTGATTGCATATTCTGATTCTGACTATGCTGGATGTAAATTAGATAGAAAAAGCACAAGTGGTGCATGTCAATTCTTAGGAAGTAACTTAATCTCTTGGTTTAGCAAAAAGCAAAATTCGGTTGCATTATCTACTGCTGAAGCAGAATATGTTGCAGCTGGAAGTTGCTGTGCTCAAATCCTTTGGATTAAGAGACAACTTGAAGATTATGGCATAACACTTGATAAAACTCCTATTAGATGTGATAATACAAGTGCAATAAATTTAACTAAAAATCCAATTCAACATTCAAGAACAAAACACATTGAAATTAGATATCACTTTATAAGAGAACATGTAGCTAATAATGAAATTTGTCTTGATTATGTTAATACTGAAGAACAATTAGCTGATATATTTACAAAACCTTTGAGTGAAGAGAGATTTTGTTATCTTAGAGGTGAATTAGGGATTTGTGACCCTTTGGAATGATTTTGAAACTTAAGGAATGACTATCTAGATTCTATTAATTTCTTGATATTCCTTTCATAATTTTAAGGAAATTATCTAGTCATCTGAGCAATTTGATTCTTCATATTCCAAAGATTTTTTCAAATTTTATGAATTTATTTTGACAAGTTTCAGATGTTTGAAACTCATTATTTTTCTCTGAAACTGTCAGTGGAGTCGACACCTCAGTTTGAGGAGTCGACACCTCTGTCTGTGTCGCTCTCGGTCCCTGACCTTGGAGCCGACACCCGTATAAGTGGAGCCGACTCCAGTTCGAGCGCTGACTGTGTTAGCGATTTGGAGTCGACACCCGACTTTGCGGGAGTCGACACCTGGGTCCCAAATGATTTATTAGGGCAGAGTCGACACCTCGTCATTTCATTTTCAATCCTCCAAACTCTCCAAACTCTCTCAAAACCTCCCCCAAATTCCCTCTATCCAACTTCCTAAGGATCAATGGCACCTAAGAGGAGAGGATCGGTCTTGGAGCCGTGACCGCGGAGGCGACCCGTCCGCGAGCCATCTCCAAGCGAGGATTCCTCCACCGATTCAGATCCCAACCCCTTCACCTCAGGTAGATACCTTAGCCGGGAGAGTATACAATGGGTAGGAAAGTTGATTTTGATTTCTTTGAATCCGAGGGTTTTTCGATTGGAAACAAATCAAAGAGCTTGGCTGGGATAAGTTTGTTCTCTTGATGTTCCCACTTATCCAGCCTTAGTAAAGAATTTTATTTAATTTATCAAGAGGAGATGGGTTTAGTCAGCTCTGTTAGAGGAAAAGGATTCACCTTACTTTCAAAAATTAGGAAATCTTTGAGCATCCCATTACTGGATTAGCTGCTGATTCACAGTGAGAGGTCAGATGCATTATCAAGGATGTTAGGGAGAGATGTTGAATTTGAAGAAATTAGGGCTAATCAGTTGCCCTTGGAATTAAGATTACTTCACAACATTTGCAGTAGAATTTTATTCCCTAAGACTGGCCGATTTGAGTATGTCTCCGAGCGAGACATTGTGATGGATAGTGTTTTGACTGGTCAGCCTATTAACCTTGCTGCTATGATGATTTTTTATATGGCCGAGGCTGGAGGGAAAGAGATCTTCACTACCCTATGGCATGATTTTAACTATGGTTTTAGAAGCCAAGGGTTGTAATTTTGATAATGAACCTTCCAAGAACCTAGACACGACTATTATAGTTTGGCCACTTTGCATCGGATGGGATTTGTAAAGGTAATGGGCAATGGGAAAGGAAAGGTCTTGGATGAGAGAGCCCCTGAGCCTAGACTTCTGCACCTTGTGAGGCTGGTCCATCATGAGGGTTCCCTCACCACCTAGGAGTCCTGTTCCTGCCCTGCTGCTTTCATGTTCAGCCATCCTCTTCATCAGTTGGATTTTCAGACCTTCAATTGGAGCAACTCAAAGTTACTTGCTGCTCAGAAGGAAATGAAGACTGAGTTTGATAATCAATTTATGAATCTTAAAGAAACTCTTTATTCTTTAGATGATCGATTACCAAAATTGAATCTCTCTTAGCTCTTCTGGATCTTTAAGTATATTTGAAGAACTTAAAGATATTGTGGAGATTCTGAAACCTATTCAAATGCAATGCTGAGCTTCAAGATAAAATTATGACTGCTTGTCTTTTGTTGATAGAAGATTGAAAGAATTTGTAGACTCAGAGTGATGGAATGCAAAGATTTAGATCATTTGACAAGAATCATTAGAAAACTAATGTCTTGATGTAATGAAGTTTAGTTTTTGATGTAATGAAGTTTTTGATGTAATGAAAGTTAGTTTCTTTCTTTTTGTAATACTTGACTTATGAAATGAAATTATCTTTTGATCTATCAATTTATCTTTTGACTTAACTTTTCTTTATCTTTTTGTTGATTACAAAAAAGGGGAGAAAGTTATGTCGTATATGCATTGATTAGTTATGCTTTAATTGGCATTTATTTAATTGGTATCAAATATGAAGAAAATTGATAAATAAGTAAAGCAAAAGGAGAACAATTGATAATTGAACTTCATAGGGGGAGCTACCTTATTCAGGGGGAGCTTCTTGTGAGGATCACTTTTTGAAAATTTTAATTTAAGAATACTATGCATATACTCAATGTTTTTATAATCATCAAAAAGGGGGAGATTGTTGACCCAATTATTGATTTTGATGATTAATAAAGGAATTGAGTATATTTATTTGATTACTAATGGATTTAACAAGTGTTTCAGGCTTAAAAATATTTGATCAATTTAAAGGTATTAAGAAATGTGTTTTGAATCAATTGCAAATAAGTTTCAAAGTTTCAGAACCTGGAGTCGACACCTAGAATTCTGGAGCCGACCCCATGGCCATCAAATATTTTCTGATTTTTGATACGGTCCGAGCCGACACCTAGAGTTTTGGAGCCGACACCAGAGTTTCGGAGTCGACACTTACAGTCTGGAGCCGACTCCGATGCGGGGACAGAACGCTTTTTTCTTGGAGCCGACAGTATTCTGGAGCCGACACCTGACGATGGCGAGCCGACACCTAACTTTTTTGGAGCCGACTCCTCAACGAACTCAGAACTTTCTATTTTTGGATAAACGACTTGGAGCCGACACCTGAAAAGTTGGAGCCGACTCCAACCTGTCTGGAACAAAAATTTAAAATGCCAGATCAGCTCTAACGGTAATATTTCTTTTTACCTAACTTCTAACGGATATATTTTGTTTCCAGGTACATTCCAACGGCTAGTTTTCTTCCAAAAATGGATTAAAAGAAATCTATAAAAGGGGGAGAACACCCGTTTGAAAAAAAAAAAAGAAAGAAAAAAGAAAAAGAGAGAATACAAATCAAAAATCCGAGAAGTCTTGAGCCTGAAATCCAAGAGAAAGTCAAATTCAAATCCTTTCACTCCAAAAGCTCAAAGAAGAATCCAAGGCGTTCAAAAAAAATCAAAGGATTCCAAAAAGGGAAAAAGCTCGATTTTCCAACTTCTCATCTGCAACTTTGAAGAATCAAAGCTGAGGCCTGATTCAACATCTCCAAAGAGAAGAGAAAAGAAGAAAAAAGAAAAGCTCAAATCCAATCAACTTCAAACAGGCTTTTCTAAACCTTGTTATTTATTTGAATATTTGCTCATTTGAGGAGCTGTTTGTATTTAAACATTATTCTTTCTTGTTTTTGCTAGTTCAATCAGGGGGATTGAACTAGTGGAGGTAGTATACCTCGGGTCAAGCTAGATTAGCTTGAGTTTAGGGTTTTGTGCTGGTGAGCCCGAAAACCGGCTGGGTTCGTTGTGATCCCGGGAAAAACAAGTTTGAGTTGTGAGCTTGTAAAACAACTCGCTGTAATCAAGTCGATTATAGTGTGGACCCAAGTGAATCTTGGGAGTGGACGTAGGTGTTGGATACACCGAACCACTATAAAATCCTTGTGTTTGCCGTGCTTTATTATCTCTATCTCTATCTCTTGTTTGTGCTTTATATTTGCATTGCATTAATTTCATTTATCTTAAAGCCAATAGTTTTAAAAAAAGGTTAAATTTTTTTTTAAGAACCCAATTCACCCCCCCCCTCTTGGGTTGCCATCTGGGCCAACACTATAGACAACCAAGCCCGAGTAAAGCTCGGCCCACCTGACTGTCTATTTAATAGTTACGCTGACTTATCATATAATGAATGATAATTCCGATGGTTGAAAGCACTAGGCATGGAGTGCCTCCAATGATTATCAAGACATCAG
>UESW01001298.1:299214-338349 GCA_900491605.1 Calamus simplicifolius
GTAATCAAGTCGATTATAGTGTGGACCCAAGTGAATCTTGGGAGTGGACGTAGGTGTTGGATACACCAGATCACTATAAAGTCCTTGTGTTTGCCGTGCTTCTATTATCTCTATCTCTATCTCTCTGTTTGTGCTTTATATTTGCATTGCATTCAATTTCATTTATCTTAAAGCCAATAGCTTTTAAAGAAAAAGTTAAATTTTTTTTTTAAGAACCCAATTCACCCCCCCCCTCTTGGGTTGCCATCTGGGCCAACACTATAGACAACCAAGCCCGAGTAAAGCTCGGCCCACCTGACTGTCTATTTAATAGTTACGCTGACTTATCATATAATGAATGATAATTCCGATGGTTGAAAGCACTAGGCATGGAGTGCCTCCAATGATTATCAAGACATCAGACTCATTATCACTCACCTTAATGGGAGGCTATGATCTAGTTATCTTATAACTATTTCATTTTAAGGACCTAATAATTTTAGATGATTTAATAATCTGAAGATAAATTGACTAATCAAGTTCTTCCACTAAATCTATGAAGTCAGTAGAATGAGACAAGATTAAGTTAGGTTAAGTGGCACCTAAATCAGTCAGACTAATTTCCTTACAGGCATGGGTCAACCCGAATTAGCTAAAAGATCTTAATCATAAATGGTCACCATATTGACCAGGTAAGTGAGACCGATGGAAGGGATATGCCATTAACTCGTTAAAGAAGCATCAGTACGAGTAGCTCCCAATTAAAACCATTCGATCGTTGATCCTAGAGCAACTTGCCAACTTACCTTGACATCATATTGTTAACCAATTTTGATTTGACCATCTAAGAGATTCATGCTCAACCACGGAGCCTAATATACTTCCATTTGGTTTAATCAAAGACATGGACATGATTAACTACAACTATTGTTTGATTTAGAGCATCCTTAACCTAATCTAATTAATTTAGATTTGATTAAATACTCTTATAGTCCATTTGATTTAAACCTTAGGGTCTAACCCTTTATGGACCTGATTTAGCTAACCCAAAAGATTAAATATATTTATGTTTACATAACTTCCATGTCATATATTTCGAATCATGCATCACTTGCATTATATAACTACTCATAATTTCTATATTTAGATCATATTTAAAAAGATTATGAATAAATATTTTACATTCAAATAAGACTCTCATAAATATTTGTATATTTCAAAACATAGACAACAAGCTATCATATCTCATATCTATGTTTTTATACTAAACATGCAATATAATGCTTTTATACAACATCAATATGTATCAAATATAAAACATTTCTTAAGAGTGTGTGTAATTTGTGTTTTGATGCCAAAGATCAATTTGAATTATCTTTTGACCAAGCATCAAAGATGAGAGAACCATAACGGCACCGCAATACGTCATAGAATACCTCGTTGAATGGGGTAATGTGAATTTTTAATCCATCTATGACTGGATGGCCTGGTGATCCATTTTAGCTACGATTACAAAATTAATAGGAACACTAATTTACATGCTATAAATTAGATCAAGACGAAACCTTGCTCTGATACCATTTGTAAGGAGAAACTGTTGGAAATTGTGGTCTAAAAGACATTTTTTCTATGATGATTGACATCAAATGATATATAATAAATGATTTGATATTTGCATCCTATATACTTGTTGTATGTAATTCTCCTGAAAGGTCTACGAATGTTAGAAATAATGATTTTGAGTGCTCGAGATGCTTCACACATGAGTACAGAAGACACGAGATCATTTTATTACATTTGAAATATAATTGTCACAATTTTAATAAAGTTAGGCGCTTTATTATGAGAAATTGAAGTATACGTTATTTCAATTGGGGAAATAGTTTGTCTTGACTATTGAGAGGGTTTCTCGAATTAGTATACTAGTACGTGCATATTGCGTATTGACAACTTACATGAGAATAAATTTTAGAAATGTACTATCATGAAATTTAACTCATAGCTATGAGAGTACGATTGTTCTTAAGCTTGAGCAAGTCACTGAACTCAGACTTATAGCGTATATGCTTTGATTCACCAAATGAGAAAAATCCATAAATGATTGATACTCGGTGGGTTGGGCATATGCCACTAGGGTCTAAGAACATACTCGCAATATAGTCATTCATATACTTTTCATGAGAAAGAAATAACACTCCCTTGAGAGGTTCAAATTAATCTATCTTAAAAACTATGCATAGTGATCTTTATAGATCGAGTGTAGACATGATCAATCGACGGGTTGATTCATGACACTCAGTGGATGGATATGAGGGAACCTAGAGCTCAAGGTGTTAGATGAATATTGGACAAGTGATAGTAGACAAATTACTTGATGCCAATATTCGAGTGTCGCATGAACGAACCATTTGCGTATCGATCTCATAGGTCAGGGATGGGATTATCTTATGTGATAATTTATTTTATCTCGACGTAAATGTCGCACATATCCTGGAGTGTAGTTGTGATTTTCTGGTGGAAATAAATTACGACTAAGAATATTGTCCCGAGTCATAGGGAATGGCGGTGTAAGGACAATATTCTTAGGAGCTAGGTTATGTGTGTCCCGCGAAGTCCAAGGTGTAGACCATAAAAGGAAACTCGCTCCTAAATTTTAAGAATTCATTTTTAAATTTTAGGTGATGCGATGAGCAAGTAATGCCGTCTAATATTGTGTTTATTTTTTGGAAAATTTGGAGAAAAGTTTCTTAATGAAACTAAACTCTGTAACATGGATCCGTGACCAAAGTGGAGGCCATGGGTGGTTTGAGGACTTTGGGTTTAGGCTCTATGGGCCTTGGTCCCAATGAGCCTTTAGACCAACGAGCCTATTGTAAGTTGGGCATGATGTTCTCAGATCAGGTAGAAGAGACAACGTATTTTTTCATGAAGCGGTGTCTTCTTTGCGCATCTTTGGATGATGATGAGAAGTGTCTCTCCCGTAGGGACACGACACTTTCTTTGATCAGAATATCGCTTTCCATTTATAAATAGCGAGCACCATGATCAGAAAAAAAAGAGAAAAATCTTTTTTTTTCATTTTTCATCCGCCCGTCTTTATCTGTTTCTTAAGAACAGTAAAGACAGAGAGATCCATAAGAGAGAAACACGAGAGATCCATAAGAGAGAAACACAAAAGAATTTGGCTGATTTTTATTCACCAAAAAAAAATCCTTGCTTATTTCCTTGGCCATACCCCTTGCTCATTCAGGGAGTTGAGGACTAAAGATTATCCCGTTTATTCCTAAGAAGAAATCAGCGATCTCAGAGAGCTTCTCCACTCCTTTGAGGAGTCTCCTCCGGTGCAGAAGCCTTCACGCAAAGGAGTCTTCACGCACGGACGTCATCAATCGGATTTAATATTTTAATCCACGCTTATCTTTTTTATAATAAGAGTTTTGATCGGATTATTCTGATGATCTCACTGGAGATCAGAACCTCCAACTCGTTTTATTCAAAGTTAAAGATAACCATAGCAAAAATTTAAAATTCTTAACTTATCCGATCATATCCATCCAATAAAAAAAATGATATCAGAGCGTTGGTTTGGATAATAAGTAATCTATATGGACGCCTCCTCTCTTCAGGAAAGATGAAAAATATTAAAATAGGCCGTAGATCTTTCTTCCGTCCATTTTTTACATTTCGACTCCTAGCGAGTTCCTCCCTTCTTCCTGTAACAGAAGCGAGTTCCTCCCTTCTTCCTGTAACGGACGGAATACAGACCGGCTCCCTTCTTCCGTGGACTCCATACGTTTTCTTCCAAAAGGCTTCTTGGGGATTGGACGATGGGGAACCGGATTGAATGATTGGGACTCCATGCGCAAGGGAAGAAGAAGCCAGACATTTTTCCTCCTTCACCTTGACCCGACATAAAGCTGTCCGGCTGAGTGGAAGCGTCGTGGGACGTCCGTGGACAGGAATTCATCCGGCTGGGTGAAAGAGAGGAATAAGTGGATGGTTTCGTCGCTTGGAGTTCCGGTGCATGGAGGAGTTCCGTGCAAAGGAAGACGTAAAGGCTGGTTGAAGACTTTTCCTCCCAGACTTTGGTGGCGATTACAAGCATCCACTAAGCAATGAGAAGACGATTAGCCTCCTTCTGTTTGGACCATTTAATGCCAGAAACGGAAGCAACGTTGGCCATAATTCTTCCATTCGATGATTCCTTGTTTGGCCCGTCTTTTGCCAGTAACAAAGAAGGAACGAACCCTTCTTTCGTCCAAACACCACATGAGAGAAAGAGCTATTTAGTTGGAAGAGAGTTTTGAATGAGGCATTTAAGAATGGAAATACATGATAGTGGTGATTACAAGGAAGTAACGCCAGCCCTCCTAAGCCCACATGAGACCAATATTTAGGATATTTATTTTCCCTTGACCAAAGCATCCTGTTAATTAGAAAGGGATGGCCAAGATGATTATGGTTCCGGGATGCCTCTACCATTTGGGCTAGCACAACAATTTATTATTATTATTATTTTTTATTGCTTATGTGTATTGCATGCATGTTTTATTGGCATGGTATCACTCATTAGAATATTATGAGTTAAATGTAATTAAATGATTAAAGGACCCTAAATTGGCATGATTGAATAGATAGGAAACCAAAGCACCTATGACAATTATGGGCGTTAATCAGAAAAATGATTACATAATTGGTTAAGTGATTAAAGGTATGTCCAAGGCCATTTGAACATAAGGTGAATCACAAATTATACAAAAACTTAATTAACAAATTATCAAGTGTGTGAGGGTAACATGTAACCCGCGGCTTCCCAAAAAGGTTGATTCACGCTATGATGCATGTGCTTACTCGTGTCACATGCATGACCCCCATTAGGGATGGAGTACATACATCAGCTATAGTGGGAGAATTTTTAATAAAATATTTAATTCTTTGTTGCATATGATATACTTACTCGTGTCACATGCGTGACCCCCATTAGGGATGGGGTATGCCATTAGTTTGCATAGTTCTAAGAATTAAATGAATAATCTAGGGTATCGTATTTGAACACTTACTCGTGTCACATGCATGACCCCCATTAGGGATGGAGTTTTCAAACTTGTTAATCCCAGAAGATTAAACCTTGGTTAACACTTGACCTATAATGATAGGAGCCAAAAATAAAAAAAAAAAACCAAAGCAGTGATCATAACCAAGTAAGGCTGTTAGATCAGCACTTGGGGACTATGACCAGGTGGGACTTGGGATGACTCATTTTTATGGAGGTCAATACACTGTTACATTGAGACTTTGTAGATTTTTTTTTAAGTTTTTGCTACTTAGTAATCTTAATGTTAAAAGAATATTTATGGAGCATATATAACTGATGCATGTATGCCATTATTTATATTTCAGATGTCGTCATCATTTTCTCCACTTGCTTCTATACTTAATGATAATAAGTTAACCGGACCAAACTATTTGAATTGGAAGAGAAATTTGGACATAGTACTCACTTCTGCTGGGTATAAGTATGTCCTAACAGATATCTATCCTCAGTTGGGTCAAAACCCAACGGACAATGAAAAGCTTGAATTTGAAAAATGGAACAAGGCTGATGAGATGGCCAAATGCTATATCTTGGCTTCCTTAAGCCCAGTGCTACAGCAGCAACATCAAGACATGGAGATGGCTTATGATATGATATTTAGTCTCCAAGAGATGTTCACTCATTCGAGCAGGGCTGCACGGCAGAGTGCTATCAGGAAGCTGATCAATACTCATATGGCTGAAGGTACCCCGGTCCGAGAGCATATGCTTAAAGTGATGGGCTACCTATATGAGGCCATCGATTTGGGTGCTGAGATCGATCAAGAGACTCAGATAGATATAGTGCTGGAAACCCTCTCAAGTTCATTTGATCAATTCAAGCTTAACTATTCAATGAACAAACTTGGCATGACCCTCCCAGAGCTCATGAAAGAGCTGCAATCAGCTGAGCAGATTCTAGAAAAGGAAAAGGCAGTTCACTTTACTAAGGCTTCTTCTTCTAAGCCCAAAAGGCCCAAAGGAAAGAAGAAGCAGCATCCTAAGGTAGCGGGTGGCAAGATCAAAAAGACAAAGACCGCTAAAGGAGCAGTAAAAGGGAGATGTTTTCACTGCAACCAGAAAGGGCACTGGAAGACAAACTGCCCAAAACTAATTGCCAAGAAGAATGCAATTTTTTGTTATTGAAACATGTTTAGTGGTGGATTCTACTGTATCCTGGATTGTAGACTCAGGAGCCACTAATCACATATGCAATTCATTGCAGGGTTCCAGGTAACCAAGAAACTCAATAGAGGAGAGATATTGCTGAGGTTGGGGACAGGAGTAAAAGTGGGAGCTACTAGTATTGGTAGAGTTAGTTTATCTTTTGGATGTAACAAAAACTTGTATTGGATGATTTCTTATATGTACCAGACATTAAAAGAAATTTAATTTCAGTAGCATGTTTGATTTCCTATGGTTACAATGTTTCTTTCCATTCTGATGTTTTCATTAGTAGAAATGGTAAAGAAATTTGTAGAGGATCAAGATTAGGAAATTTATATTATGTACATCCAATAACTCCCACATCCAATGACACTGAAATAGTGCATACTGTCTCAAATAAGAGAAAAGCTGAACACAATGAAGAAACACTTTGGCATTTAAGACTAGGTCACATAAACCTTAATAGGATTAAAAGGCTTATCCAGGATGGATCCTTGGGTCCATTGGATATGGATAAAATGCCTCAGTGCAAATCCTGTTTGGAAGAAAAATGACTAGAAGGTCTTTTAAGACCAAAGGCCTTAGGGCCTCTAATTTACTGGACTTGGTGCACACTGATGTATGCGGACCAATGACGGTACAATCCCGAGGAGGTTTTGAGTATTTCATTACTTTTACTGATGATTACTCAAGATATGGATACGTTTATCTGATGCGACATAAGTCTGAAGCTTTTACAAAGTTTAAGCAGTTCAAGGCTGAAGTTGAGAATCAGTTGGGAAAATGAATCAAAGCTATTAGATCAGATCGTGGAGGTGAATACCTTCTTGAAGAATATAAATAGTTCCTCATTGACAATGGCATTGTTTCTCAACTTACTGCTCCTAGAACACCACAACAGAATGGGGTAGCAGAAAGGAGAAATAGAACTCTACTTGAGATGGTAAGATGCATGATGTGTCATGCAAGTTTACCAGAATCCTTTTGGGGATATGCTCTAGAAACGACAGCATATATTTTGAATTTAGTCCCATCTAAGTCAGTACCCAAGACTCCCTATGAGATGTGGACTGGACGTAAGTCCAATCTAAGGTACCTCAAAGTATGGGGATGTCCTGCTTATGTATTGACTGAAAAGACATCTAAATTCGGACCAAGATCTATACTTTGCTACTGGGATGGTTTCCCAAAAGGAACTATAGGTGGCTACTTCTATAATCTTGAGAGTCGAAATGTGTTCGTTAGCACGAATGCTAGATTATTGGAAGATGATTGTATTAGTACCGCTGATCCTAAAAAGGTGGTTCTACAAGAACATACACCTGAGGGATCATCTTTCAATTCAAGACATAATGATAAGGATGAAACACCTATTGCCGAACCAGTATTAGATACGACACCCGTGGTTCATCGCAGTGGGAGGATTTTGAGACCACCTAATAGGTTTATGTTCTTTGGAGAATCTTATGTGGCGATCTCCAATGAACAAGAATCGAATCCCACTAGTTACGATGAAGCTATCACGGATGTAGATGCAGACCAATGGCACAAGGCTATGGAATCAGAAATGGAATCTATGTACTCAAATGAAGTTTGGGATATTGTAGATGCACCGGCTGGGATCAAACCCATTGGGTGCAAGTGGATCTACAAGAGAAAAAGAGGACCGGATGGGAAGGTTGAAACCTTCAAAGCACGGTTGGTGGCAAAGGGCTATACCCAGAAGGAGGGTATAGATTATGAGGAAACTTTTTCACCTGTTGCCATGCTAAAGTCGATTCGGATTCTCTTGGCCATAGCAGCTCATTTTGACTATGAGATTTGGCATATGGACGTCAAGACCGCTTTCCTCAATGGATATCTTGACGAGACTATCTATATGGTCCAACCAGAGGGATTTATATCTCGAGGCCAAGAGAACATGGTTTGCAAGATTAAAAGGTCCATTTATGGACTTAAACAAGCATCCAGATCATGGAACATTAGATTCGATCAGGCGATTAAATCCTATGGTTTTAATCAGAACCCTGATGAGCCATGTGTCTACAAGAGATTAGATGGTAAAGCTGTAGTGTTTCTGATATTATATGTAGATGATTTGTTGCTTATTGGCAATGATGTCGCAGCATTGTCCTCAGTCAAGATTTGGCTATCACATCAGTTCAGTATGAAAGATCTCGGAGATGCTAGCTATGTTCTTGGGATCAAACTTTTACAAGATCGAAAGACAAGAACATTAGGTTTATCTCAAGCGGCTTATATAGATAAGATTTTGCATAGGTTCTCAATGCACGACTCCAAAAAGGGTATGTTACCCTTCAGGCATGGTGTTCCTCTATCAAAGGACCAATGTCCCAAGACTGATGAGGAAAAATGTACAATGAGTAAGGTACCATATGCTTCGGCTGTTGGTAGTCTTATGTACGCCATGTTATGCACGAGACCTGATATCTGTTACGCCGTAGGTATGGTCAGCCGTTACCAGTCGAACCCAGGGATACAACACTGGATAGCTGTCAAGCATATCTTCAAGTATCTTCGGAGAACGAAAGATTATATTCTTGTATATCATAGTGATGAGCTTATCCCAATGGGATATACTGATTCTGATTTTCAGGCAGATAAAGATTCTAGAAGATATACATCCGGTTTTCTATTTACATTAGGTGGTGCTGCTATCAGTTGGAGGAGTGTGAAACAATCTTGTATCGCAGACTCCACCATGGAAGCTGAGTATGTGGCAGCATCTGAGGCAGCAAAAGAAGCAGTTTGGCTAAGAAAGTTTCTTATGGAATTGGAGATTGTACCTTCAATTGAGAGACCTTTAACACTGTATTGTGACAATACGGCTGCAATTGCTCAGGTGAAGGTACCTCGTTATCACACTAAAGGCAAGCACATTGAGCGCAAGTTTCACTTGATCCGAGAGTTTGTGCAGCGGAAAGAAGTGGAAGTGCTCAAGATCGCCTCATTGGAAAACTTAGCTGATCCCTTTACCAAGACCCTCAAGGGAAATATTTTTACAAGTCATGTTGAGGGGATGGGAGTTAGGTTATGGTAGTATGTATTTTAGCCCAAGTGGGAGTATGATGGAAATTATGGTCTAAAAGACATAATTTTTCTATGATGATTGACATCAGATGATATATAATAAATGATTTGATATTTGCATCCTATATACTTGTTGTATGTAATTCTCCTGAAAGGTCTACGAATGTTAGAAATAATGATTTTGAGTACTCGAGATGCTTCACACATGAGTACAGAAGACACGAGACCATTTTATTACATTCGAAATACAATTGTCATAATTTTAATAAAGTTAGGTGCTTTATTATGAGAAATTGAAGTATACGTAATTTCCAATTGGGAAAATAGTTTGTCTTGACTATTTGAGAGGGTTTCTCGAATTAGTATACTAGTACGCATATTGCGTATTGATGGACTTACATGAGAATAAATTTTATAAATGTACTATCATGAAATTTAACTCATAGCTATGAGAGTACGATTATTCTTAAGCTTGAGCAAGTCACTGAACTCAGACTTATAGCGTATATGCTTTGATTCACCAAATGAGCAAACTCCATAAATGATTGATACTCGGTGGGTTGGGCATATGCCACTAGGGTCTAAGAACATACTCGCAATATAGTCATTTTTCCATGAGAAAGTAAAAACACTCCCTTAAGAGGTTCAAATTAATCTATCTTAAAAACTATGCATAGTGATCTTTATAGATCGAGTGTAAACATGATCAATCGACGGGTTGATTCATGACACTCAGTGGATGGATATGAGGGAACCTAGAGCTCAAGGTGTTAGATGGATATTGGACAAGTGATAGTACACAAATTACTTGATGCCAATATTCGAGTGTCGCATGAAGGAACCATTTGCGTATCAATCTCATAGGTCAGGGATGGGATTGTCTTATGTGACAATTTATTTTATCTCGACGTAAATGTCGCGCATATCCTGGAGTGCAGTTGTGATTTTCTGGTGGAAATAAATTACGACTAAGAATATTGTCCGAGTCATAGGGAATGGCGGTGTAAGGACAATATTCTTAGGAGCTAGGTTATGTGTGTCCTGCGAAGTCCAAGGTGTAGACCATAAAAGGAAACTCGCTCCTAAATTTTAAGAATTCATTTTTAAATTTTAGGTGATGCGATGAGCAAGTAATGTCGTCTAATATTGTGTTTATTTTTTTGAAAAATTCGAAGAAAAGTTTCTTAATGAAACTAAACTCTGTAACATGGATCCGTGACCAAAGTGGAGGCCATGGGTGGTTTGAGGACTTTGGGTTTAGGCTCTATGGGCCTTGGTCCCAATGAGCCTTTAGACCAGCGGGCCTATTGTAAGTTGGGCATGATGTTCTCAGATCAGGTAGAAGAGACAACGTATTTTTTCATGAAGCGGTGTCTTCTTTGCGCATCTTTGGATGATGATGAGAAGTGTCTCTCCCGTAGGGACGCGACGCTTTCTTTGATCAGAGTATCGCTTCCCATTTATAAATAGCGAGCACCATGATCAGAAAAAAAAAATTCTTTTTTTTTCATTTTTCATCCACCCACCTTTATCTGTTTCTTAAGAACAGTAAAGACAGAGAGATCCATAAGAGAGAAACACAAAAGAATTCGGCTGATTTTTATTCACCAAAAAAAAATCCTTGCTTATTTCCTTGGCCATACCCCTTGCTCATTCAGGGAGTTGAGGACTAAAGATTATCCCGTTTATTCCTAAGAAGAAATCAGCGATCTCAGAGAGCTTCTTCACTCCTTTGAGGAGTCTCCGGTGAAGAAGCCTTCACGCACAGACGTTTTCTTATTCACAAGGAAATCCAACAGAAATCTTTAGCAAAAAGGTATGCAATCATTTTCTCTAATCAAGTAATGATTGCCATGATTGTTCAGATTATTGGTATCACTTCCGCATCAATCGGATTTAATATTTTAATCCACGCTTATCTTTTTTATGATAAGAGTTTTGATCGGATTATTCTGATGATCTCACTGGAGATCAGAACCTCCAACTCGTTTTATCCAAAGTTAAAGATAACCATAGCAAAAATTTAAATTTCTTAACTTATCCGATCATATCCATCCAACAGAAACAACCTCCAAAGCATGCATATTTTAATAATTTTGATAACAATTATCAATGCGGAAGCTTAAAGATTAAATATTAATCTATCTAACATGCATCAAGATCATATATTTGCCTTATACTATAGGATTGTTTGATCTAAATTATGCATATAAATAAAATCATTAAGATAATATCTTGATCTTCAAGATAAGAAGTCATACTACTTGTCTTGAAGTCTGCCTTAAAATATAGGGATCATATCACTTACTTTAAGAATAATTATAAATCCTTTATGCTCTGCAGCCGTTCAATCGTCCGGCCTCTAGTATCGTCCATGCAAAGTCCTCGAATGATCAGATTCTTGAAAGTGCTAGCTTGTGAAAAATAACTTTGCTGATCTTGAATCCTTCCACTTGAATCTTCTTATAGGATCCACCAAACTTTTACTAACACCAGAATCACACCAGGATTTTCTATTCTAACTCTTTAGAATTAGAATCCATAACATATCATTGTTGTTAATCTGGTGAAGAATGTCCTCTAATTTATAGGCTCAAAGCCTTTAGCCCATTGAATTCTAACACTTAGAATTCTGACGTTTGGTGAAAACCAAAGACATGAATTCTAACACTTAAAATTCCAACATTTGACGTTTGGTGAAAACCTATGAATTCTAACACTTATAATTCCAACATTTTGTTAATTCTGACGTTCAGTGAAAACGAAAGAAATGTAATTCTAACACTTAGAATTGGTTGATTCAAAGAGGTATGTTAATTCCATATGAATTCTAACACTTAGAATTCCAACGGAAACCATTTGGAGAAGATTAAGTTAATACATTAAATTCTGCATGAGAATTTAATCTCTTATGAGATGAGATTTTAGCTATCTCATCATTTGAGATCCTTATACAAGAAAACTATTTTCACACATGGGGTTTAGCTTTGGGTTTTGGTTTAAACTGATTTGAATTTATTGGATTGAACCTATATAGATCATGGTCCTAGCCCAAATCAAATTTGGCTAGTCCTGAATCTATTTAAATCCAAATCAAGTCTAATTTCAAATCAATATTTGAAATTGATTAGTCCTTCTAATAGACTTAAACCTAATTGAATCTTATTCACTTGTACTTAACCCAATTGAGATAATTCAATCAATCATATTGATTAATTAAATCATATACGATTCTTAATCATTGATCAGCAAATAGATCATCCTAGGAAATTTTAATGTGTGTGACTCTCTAGGTTAGAACCTGTTGCCTAGATGTAGTAACCCAAGAGGGGGGTGAATTGGGTTATTTAAAAAAATTTAATAGCTATGCAGATATATGTGCTTTTAACCCTAATTTGATTTGCAGCAGTGAAGTGCGGTGCACAGAATAATAACAACAGAAAAGCAAACAACCACAAACACACAGAAGTTTATAGTGGTTCGGTGCCAAACTTAGTACCTACATCCACTCCCCAACACCTTTGGAAATTCCACTAATCGTATCACAACGATTACAACCTCTAGCCGAACCAGGCTAGCCCTCTTGTTTATATGGCACAAGGCAGCCAAAAACCCCTAGCCAAACCTAGGCTAGTCCTCTTGTTTCACGGCACAAGGAAGCCAAAAACCCCTAGCCCAACCTAGGCTAGTCCTCTTGTTTCAATGGCACAAGGAAGCCAACAACAAACCAGGGTTCACTAACCCTTTTCAAGATAATCAGAGTTTGTAAAGGAGAAGCTCCTACAATGAGCAAATATTTGAAAAATACTTTACAACGTTTGAAGCAATAAACTCAGCAATAAATGAACTAGGTTGAAGCATCTGAAGTCTTGAATGCTTGAAAAGCTTCAATGATTCGGACGACCTTTCGGAGCAAGGAATCAACTTGAATGCCCAGCAACCACTCAACAAATATGCAATGAAGGCTCTTTTCTTGGATTTTTCTTTCTTTGAAATTTCTTTTTCAAAATCGTCTAGGTGTGCTTCTAATCCCAGCTATTTATAACCATCTAACAAGAAGATATCCGTTAGATACACAAGAAATAAATGGAAATAATAACGGGAAGAAAATATAACTGTTAAACATGTTTCCCTTAAGCATTGAATGCAGATCTCCATTTGAGGAAGGATGAGCACTGTAAAAATTCAAAAATCCAAAAGTTAAATATAGCTTGAAATAGCAATAGAGAAAGAGAGAGAAGAAAGAGCTCTCATAAAAGCTTAGGTGGCGGTGGATTAAAAAAAAAGAGGCTCTAGGTAGCTGAGGATATGAATGTCATCATCCAAGAGTAAAGCAATAAACCTCAGCTAGCTAATCAGTTAGCTAACCAGAGAGGTCACAACAAAGGAATCGTCCTGAGGCAGCTCATCAGTTAGCTTCGTAGATAACTAAGCGAAAGTCAGTTAGCTCTTTAGCTAACTAACAGAGAAAAAATAACGGCAAAGAGAGAATTCATGCTATCATAGTTAGCTCTCCAGCTAACTTAATTTGAAATCCACTCGGCTGCAGGAGAAGAATATGACAGCTAGTTAGCTGAATAGCTAACTGAAGAATGGCCAGTTAGCTCACGAGCTAACTAGAAGCAAAAGAAATATGTTGTCCGTCCAGCTTAGTTAGCTCTCCACCTAACTAAGCAAAAGGGCAGCCATCCATTCTGATATAGCAATTAACTCTCCAGCTAACTAACCAATAGTCAGCTAGCTCTTTAGTTAACTGAATAATGAATCCCCACGGCTGATACGTTCCCTGTGAAAATTAGTTAGCTGAGTAGTTAGCTACAGGATGAAATAGTTAGCTAAGCAGTTAACTAAAAGAAACGTCAGCTAGCTAGAAGGAGTTTCAGTTAGCTAACAAGACATCCAGCCAGCTAGCTAAAATTGGAGGGTGTTCGGCCAATGCACTGTGACGAGCAAATTAGTTAGCTGAAGGAATTCCAGCTAGCTAACAAGCTAGCTCACCAGTTGACTAAAAGAAAAGGACGTTCGGCCAGGCACCTGAGACAAGTTTCTTAGTTAGCTGAAAGAGCTCCAGCTAGCTAATAAACTAACTCACGTTTGGCCATCTAACTGAGACGAGCATTTTAGTTAGCTGAGGAAACTTTAGCTAGCTAACAAGCTAGCTAAACAGCTAGCTAAAATACAAGATCGTTCGGCCCAAACACTGTGGCAAGAAATTTTAGTTAGCTAAGGGGCATGCCAGCTAGCTAATTGAAAGAACAAGCTAGCTAACCAGTTAACTTCAAGCAAAAATAAAAATATCTAAAGCAAAGTAAAATAAAGTACTTTCTTACCAGTCAATTTTGCATGAAGATACTTACTTGCAAGGAGACCGAACTTCCCTGTATCAATCTTAGAATTGCTTAATTTGTTTTGTAATCATCAAAATCAATCTGGGGTCAACAATCTCCCCCTTTTTGATGATGACAAAACCTTTAAGCATATAAAGAGCAAGTGTATATATGGAAGTTTAATAAGTAAACAAGAGTAATCAGAAAACATTAATTTCTCCCCTTTGTCAAATTAAGTAAGTGAAATTTTTTTCTTTTCTCCCCCTGAATATATGGAGTTACTATTTTACTCCATTCCTTAATGTATACAAGCAACATTCTTCTCCCCCTTTTTATCATTAATTAAAAAGAAGTTTGAAGAGTCTTGCAATAACTTTAAGCATAATAGATCAAGGAGATGTTAACATTCATTGCATAATTAAAACAGTCATGCAGATTAGTAGAAGACAATAGATATTACATGTCATTGTTTCAAGTCATAGAGCATAAACATAAACAAGCATAACAAGTTTGTTCAAATACTACAAAACCACATAAGTTAAGTACAATCACTTGTCATCATTAGATGAATAAATATGCATGGAAGAAACTTTTGCCTTGCTTGAAGATTGAGGCTTGACGGAGGAGGGCCGTGATGGTGGAGAGAAAAGGTGCAGATGAGAAAAAGAAGCATCAGGCGCAGAGGCGGCAGAACAAGTGATGAGAGTCTCCATGAGTTGACTCAGCCTTGAGAGGGTTGCAGTCCAATGATCAACAGCGTTTGCTGCATCCCGGGTCTGGGTCTGGCTCGATCTCATTTGATATTCTACCCACTCTGCCTTAGTCTCAAAGTTTTCAAGCTTGCTTTTAAGTAAATTTACCTCCTTCAGGATGTGTTCCATGATAGATTCGTTGTGATGAAAAACTCTCCCATTAAGAATGTTCACATCATGAACAAGCCTTTCAAGAATGAGTTTAAATTCAGACATGTTTTCAAATACAGAAGAAATATGTGGTACAAGAGTCTGATCATTGACAGAAGAAGCACTGTCACCAGAGCTTCGACTAGAAGTGGCAAGGGTCAATTCATTGATAATATGATGGAGTTGATCATCACATAATCTAACAGTTGGAAAAGGAGCAGGAGCAGGGTTGTCATTGCGAAAAGATGATCCAGAAACATTGATTTTAGGTGGATCAGGTAGAAAAGGGTTTTGGTCAGTTGTCATAGCAGCAAGATACAGATTAGGTTGGCTGAAGTCATAAGTGAAAAAGTTTTGAGGGGAACAGGCAGGTTGATTCACAGTAGGCGGTGGCATACTAGATTGTCCTGTTCTAGATCTAACTTTTAACCAAATACCTCCCTTTTAGCAAAGTCCATACGGTACAGTGAATGAGCATTAAAAACGTCAGAGTGACGTAATGCCACTGCAATTTTTCCTTTAAGTTTAATACCAAAAAACTCAAAAACATATGTGAGAAACATTCCGTAGGGCAAAGCAGCCTTAGATCTGGACAAAGATTCTCTCATAACGGTCATCATTAATTCAGGTAAATCAACAGGGTCTTCTATTAAGATATCATACATTAAGAAAATGTCCCTATCATTTACCACATTAAATGATCCAGCACGAGGGGCGAGAATCTTAGCAATGATACTATGGAAAAGCCAATTTTCAATAGATAACATATTTGCATCTAACGTTTCAATCTTACTAGCTTCAGTATCATCTATATTAAGGATTAGGCCAATCTTATATCGCGTTCACTAGGGAGAATTTCTAAGAAACATTCAGATGGAATTTTCAAAGCAGATCCTAATGTTTTACCATCTAGGTCTATTTTAGTCTTTTTCACAATGGAAGAAATAGTTCCACTACCAAAGGAAATGTTTTCATAGAATTCATTAATAAGTTCAGGATAAATAGGTCTTTTGGTAGATAACAGTTTGTCCATCCTTGTTTAACTAACAGATTACCAATTTTAAAACCTTCTTGTTCTAAAAGTTAAAGTCTACTAACCTCCATGAGCAAAAGATTTTGAAGCAAGTAGGGAGTTGATTTGAGTAGAAGACGTGGAAGACTTCGGCAAAGATCGGCACAATCGTCATCTATAGCGATTGCCTTCTTCTTGGGAGCCATCAACTTCTTCTAGATAGATTAATAGGTTGAATGGAAGGAAGGATTAATGGAAGGAATGAAAGAAAGGGTTGAGAATGAATGGAGAAGACGCTCGGTTGGAGTTGGAATGAGGGAGAAGACGGCGTGAATTGAAAAGAAACGAGTGGAGAAAAGGTTATATAGGGAATAGGCTTGATGGTTAACTGGCCAGTGACTGTTTGGTTGCCTGGTCAGTTAGCTGCCATCAAAAGAAAAATAAAAGCTTTTCAAATGGCCGGTGGTTGGAAGAATTCAAAGAACATAGCTTTTATTAATTTGAAAAGACATAAAGCTTTACAACAAGCATTCAATTTGACATGAAATTCCTTTGATTGATGTGATTTAAAGATGTCATAACTTTTAGATATCATATCACTTCATTAAATGATTCATTAAATGGTTGGATCAAACATCCCTAATTCTCTTCTGATTTCATAAAATTTTGTTTCATCAAGTGGCTTAGTAAAAATATCAGCAATTTATTTTCAGTATTTAAAAATTTAATAATAACATTTCCATTGTTAACATGATCTCTAATGAAATGATGTCTAATTTCAATATGTTTAGTTCTCAAATGTTGAATAGGATTTTTAGTTAAACTAATTGCACTTGTATTATCACATTTTATAGGTATGGCTTTTTGTTTAATACCATAATCTTCTAGTTGTTGCTTAATCCATAAGATTTGAGCACAGCAACTCCCAGCTGCAACATACTCGGCCTCGACCATAGATAGTGCTACTGAAGTTTGCTTTTTGCTAAACCATGAAATTAAGTTAACACCTAGAAACTGGCAAGTTCCAGTGGTTGATTTCCTATCTAATTTACATCAAGCAAAGTCTGAGTCAGTGTATCCTATTAAATCAATGCTAGATTGTTTATCATACCATATACCCAAATTTATTGTTCCATTTAAATATTTAAATATTCTTTTAACAGCAAGCAAGTGTGATTCTTTAGGATTGGCTTGATATCTTGCACACATGCAAACACTAAATAAAATATCTGGGCTACTAACAGTTAAATATAACAAAGATCCAATCATACCTCTATATAATTTTAAATCAACAGATTTTTCAGAATGATAAGTTTCAAGTCTACATGATGAGATCATAG
Organism: Calamus simplicifolius; assembly: GCA_900491605.1. Lineage (NCBI taxonomy): Eukaryota > Viridiplantae > Streptophyta > Magnoliopsida > Arecales > Arecaceae > Calamus > Calamus simplicifolius. Next base: position 317,066 of record UESW01001298.1, read on the forward strand.
GGGTACCGATACTCTTGGATGTCTCCATGCCAAACTTCTTGATCATTTCTTTTGTATATTTGGATTGGCTTATGAAGATCCCATCTTTGCTTTGTTTTAATTTGAAGTCCGAGGAAGTAGGTTAGCTCACCCATCATACTCATCTCGAACTCTCCCTGCATAAGCTTAGCAAAGTCTTTGCACAAAGATTCATTAGTGGCACCAAATATGATATCATCAACATAGATTTGAATAACTAATATATCTTTATTTTGCCTTTTAATAAATAAAGTTGTATCCATAGTTCCTCGAATAAAATTATAACTAATCAAGAATTTGCTTAATCTTTCATACCATGCCCGGGGTGCTTGTTTCAACCATACAAAACCTTGTTTAATTTGAAAACGTGGTTTGGAAACAAATGATTTTCAAAGCCGGGTGGTTGTTCCACAAAAACTTGTTCAACAATATATCCATTCAAGAAAGCGCTTTTAACATCCATTTAATAATTTAAATTCATATAACAAGCATAAGCAAGAAGTAATCTAATAGCTTCTAATTTAGCAACAGGGGCATAATTAAGTTTCATCAAAATCAATTCCCTCTTCTTGATTATAACCTTTAGCTACTAATCTTGCCTTATTTCTAATTATATTACCATGTTCATCTAATTTGTTTCTGTAAACCCATTTAGTTCCAATAATTTGATGATCATGAGGTCTTTCACAAAGAGTCCAAACATTATTTCTTTCAAATTGGTTAAGTTCCTCATGCATGGCATCATCATAACATTTAGGTTCAATTTTAGATACAAATGCTAAATTATTACAAGCATCTCTAAATGATGATCTAGTTCTCACTCCTTGAGAAGGATCACCAATAATTTGATCTTTAGGGTGACTAAGAACATACCTCCATCCTCTTTCTAATTCATCATTACCTTATGAGGCTTCAGGTAGGTCAGCGTTCTCTTCTTCACTTACCTCTTGTGTATCGTTCTTATCCTTTAATGTGATGTCCTTGAATTGATCTTCAATGTCATCTGCATCATTTATACCTTTTCCCTTCCTTGATGGAAGATCATTAGATTCATCAAAGATAACATGAATTGATTCTTCAACTACTAAAGTCTTTTTGTTGAATATTCTAAAAGCTCTACTATGTAAAGAATATCCGAGAAAAATTCCTTCATCAGACTTAGCGTCAAATTTATCAAGGTTTGATTTTCCATTATTTAATACAAAACATCGACATCCAAAAATATGAAAGTAACTAATATTGGGTTTTCTTCCTTTCCAAAGTTCATATGGAGTCTTTTTCAAAACATGTCTGATTAATGCATGATTTAAAACATAACATGCAGTGTTAATAGCTTCTGCCCAAAAATATCTAGGAAGATTGCTTTCACACAACATGGTATGCGCCATTTCCTCTAATGTTCTATTCTTTCTTTCAACTACTCCATTTTGTTGTGGTGTTCTTGGTGCAGAAAAATTATGTTCAATTCCATTTTCATTACAAAATTCTTCAAAAGATTTATTTTCAAATTCATTTTCATGATCACTTCGTATTGACAAAACAGAAGAATTCTTTTCGTTTGTAATTCTTTTAAATAATTTTTAAAATGACAGAAATGCTTCATCTTTACTAGCTAGAAATAAAACCCATGTAAAGCGAGAGAAATCATCAATAATAACGAAACCGTATCTTTTACCTCCTAGACTAGTGGTTCTTATAGGACCGAATAAATCCATATGCAAGAGCTCCAACGGTCTAGTGGTTGAAACAAAATTCTTTGATTTAAAAGAAACTCGGGTTTGTTTTCCAAATTGACAAGCATTGCAAATCTTATCTTTTTCAAAAACAAGTTTTGGCAAACCATGTACTAAATCCTTTTTAATTAATTTAGATAGTAAATTCATGCTTGCATGAGCTAGCCTACGATGCCATAACCAACTATTATCAGTTTTATTATTTGTAGCAACTAGGCAATTAATATTTTGATCATGCAAATTATTTAAATTAACAATGTATACATTACCATGCCTTTGACCAACAAATCTCATGTTTTTATTAGCAGGATTTCTAACAATGCATAAGGATGATCAAATGTAACATTAAATCCTTTGTCACATAATTGACTAATGCTAAGTAAATTGTGTTTCAAACCTTTTACAAGCAGAACATTATCAATATAAGCATGAGGTGTGATACCTATTTTTCCAATGCCAATTATTTTTCCTTGGCCATTATCACTGAAAATAACAGCACCTCCATCTTTTGCTTCCAAAGTGATGAATTATGATTCATCACCGATCATGTGTCTTGAGCACCCGCTGTCCAAGTACCATTGTCTTTTAATTGCTTGGGTTGCAAGACACACCTGCATACACAATTTCAATTTTTGTTCTTAGGTACCCAAGCTTTCTTGGGTCCTTTAGGGTTAGTCAAAATGGTTCCTTTTGGGATCCATAATTTCCTTATCTTTTGTGTTTGGCAAATATAAGCTTTGTGTCCAATTTTTCCACATTTACAATAAGTAATTTTAGTAGAATCATCAGCATGCTCATAAATATTATTTAGAAATTTTTGTCTTTCAAAAATGTTGTATCCAAGACCAGCTCTATTGTAAATAGCTCTTTGACTATTTAAAATCATTTCTAATTTTTCTGAACTTAGACTAAATCTATCAACAATTGGTTTTAATTTATCTACTTCATTTTTCAAATCTTGGTTTTCCTTTAACAATGATTCATTATCCTTTGAAATTCTTTCTTTTTCAAGAGTAAGATTTTTGATTTCATTTTTCAATTCTTTGCTTTTTGAACTTAAATTTGTAAAATCATCAATAAGTTCATAAAATGCACATTGTAATTCATCAAAGTTAAAGTTATCTAAAAAATTAGGGCTTACCTCATCATTATCAGCCATGAAGCAAACATTTGCAACTTCAGTTTTCTCTTCATTTTCTGAACTTGTAGCTTCACTGTCGCTCCATGTGGCCATCATTGCCTTTTTCTTTATTCTTCTAGATGCCTTCTTTAATAGTGGACAATCTGGTCTAATGTGTCCAGGCTTCTTACACTCATAGCATGTTGGAGGTTCACTCTTTTCCTTATCTTTGCTATGATCTCCTTTGACAAAATGCTTTCTTTTTCCAAATCTGTTTTTCTTCATGAACTTTTTAAATTTTCTTGAAATAAGTGCCATATCATCATCTTTCTCACTCTCACTTGTGGTTTCTTCACTCTCATCTTCTTGAGTTGCACTCTTCAATGCCATGGTCCTTCTCTTCTTTGAATCATCTTCATCAATATGTTGTCGTTGCTAAAGTTCGTGAGTCATCAAAGAACCAACCAACTCTTCAAGTGATAAATGGTTGAGAACTTTTGCTTCTTGAATTGCTGTGACTTTTGCTTCCCATGTCCTAGGTAAAGATCCTAAAATTTTTCTAACAAGATCACTGTTAGCATAAGATTTTCCAAGACTCTTCAATCCATTAATAATGTCAGTAAATCTTGTAAACATATCAGTAATATTTTTAGCAGGATCCATCTTAAATAATTCATACTTATGAACAAGCATATTTATTTTGAATTCCTTGACTTGATTTGTACCCTCATGGGTGACTTCAAGTCTATCCCATATTTCCTTAGCAGACATGCAAGTTGATATGCGATTAAATTCATTTGCATCAAGAGAACAATAAAGAACATTCATAGCCTTTGCATTTAATTGAGCTAATTTCTTATCTTGCTCATCCCATTCAGATTCAGGTTTTACAACATTAATATTTTCAACCATAATTATGGGTATGTGTGGTCCATTAATTATGATTCCCCATAAATCATAATCTAGTGCTTGAATGAAGATTTTCATTCGTGCTTTTCAATATGTGTAGTTTGTTCCATTGAACAAAGGTGGTCTATTAGTTGATTGTCCCTCAATCAACATGGAATTCATTGGGATTACTATTGATCTTTGCTCCAAGCTAATCAAAGCTATAGAAATCAAGAGCATGCTGCTCTGATACCACTTGTTGCCCAGATGTAGTAACCCAAGAGGGGGGTGAATTGGATTATTTAAAAAAAATTAATAGCTATGCAGATATATGTGCTTTTAACCCTAATTTGATTTACAGCGGTGAAGTGGGGTGCACAGAATAATAACAATAGAAAAGCAAACAACCACAAACACACAGAAGTTTATAGTGATTCGGTGCCAAACTCAGCACCTACATCCACTCCCCAACACTTTTGGGAATTCTACTAATCGTATCATAACGATTACAACCTCTATTCGAATCAAGCTAGCCCTCTTGTTTATACGGCACAAGGTAGCCAAAAACCCCTAGCCAAACCTAGGCTAGTCCTCTTGTTTCACGGCACAAGGAAGCTAAAAACCCCTAGCCAAACCTAGGCTAGTCCTCTTATTTCAATGGCACAAGGAAGCCAACAACAAACCAGGGTTCACTAACCCTTTTTTAAGATAATCAGAGTATGTAAAGGAGAAGCTCCTACAATGAGCAAATATTCAAAAAATACTTTTGAAGCAATAAACTCAGCAATAAATGAACTAGGTTGAAGCAGCTGAAGTCTTGAATGCTTGAAAAGCTTAAATGATTCAGACGACCTTTTGGAGCAAGGAATGAACTTGAATGCCCAGCAACCACTCAACAAATATGCAATGAAGGCTCTTTTCTTGGATTTTTCTTTCTTTGAAATTTCTTTTTCAAAAATTATCTAGGTGTGTTTCTAATCCCAGCTATTTATAACCATCTAACAAGAAGATATCCGTTAGATACAAAAGAAATAAATGGAAATAATAACGGGAAGAAAATATAACCGTTAAACATGTTTTCCTTAAGCATTGAATGCAGATCTTCATTTGAGAAAGGATGAGCACTGTAAAAATTCAAAAAGCCAAAAGTTAAATATAGCTTGAAATAGCAATAGAGAAAGAGAGAGAAGAAAGAGCTCTCATAAAAGCTTAGGCGGCGGTGGATTAAAAAAAAAAAAGAGGCTCCAGGTAGCTAAGGATATGAATGCCATCGTCCAAGAGTAAAGCAATAAATCTCAGCTAGCTAATCAGTTAGCTAACCAGAGAGGTCACAACAAAGGAATCATCCTGAGGTAGCTCATCAGTTAGCTTGGCAGCTAACTAAGCGAAAGTCAGTTAGCTCTTTAGCTAACTAACAGAGAAAAAAATAATGGCAGAGAGAGAATTCATGCTATCATAGTTAGCTCTCCAGCTAACTTAATTTGAAATCCACTCAGCTACAGGAGAAGAACAAGACAGCTAGTTAGCTGAATAGCTAACTGAAGAATGGCCAGTTAGCTCATGAGCTAACTAGAAGCAAAAGTAATATGTTGTCCGTCCAGCTTAGTTAGCTCTCTAGCTAACTGAGCAAAAGAGCAGCCATCCGTTCTGATATAGCAGTTAACTCTCTAGCTAACTAACCAACAGTCAGCTAGCTCTTTAGTTAACTGAATTATGAATCCCCACGGCTGATACGTTCCCTGTGAAAATCAGTTAGCTGAGTAGTTAGCTCCAGGATGAAATAGTTAGCTAAGTAGTTAACTAAAAGAAACGTCAGCTAGCTAGAAGGAGTTTCAGTTAGCTAACAAGACATCCAGCCAGCTAGCTAAAATTGGAGGGTGTTCGGCCAATGCACTGTGACGAGCAAATTAGTTAGCTAAAGGAATTCCAGCTAGCTAACAAGCTAGCTCACCAGTTGACTAAAAGAAAAGGACGTTCGGCCAGACACCTGAGACAAGTTTCTTAGTTAGCTAAAAGAGCTCTAGCTAGCTAATAAACTAACTCACCAGCTAGCTAAAAAAGGATGACGTTTGGTCATCTAACTAAGATGAGCATTTTAGTTAGCTGAGGAAACTTCAGCTAGCTAACAAGCTAGCTAAACAGCTAGCTAAAATACAAGATCGTTCGGCCCAAACACTATGGCGAGAAATTTTAGTTAGCTGAGGGGCATGCCAGCTAGCTAATTGAAAGAACAAGCTAGCTAACCAGTTAACTTCAAGCAAAAATAAAAATATCTAAAGCAAAGTAAAATAAAGTACTATCTTACCAGTCAATTTTGCATGAAGATACTTACTTGCAAGGTGACCGAACTTCCCTGTATCAATCTTAGAATTGCTTAATTTATTTTATAATCATCAAAATCAATCTGGGGTCAACAGAACCCAAGCCGGTAGCATAGGAATAACTTTCTATACTAATCATTGTGCCCATCTAGCAATGGAACCCATCGTCCGAATAAATCAAAGAGTTGCTGAGCAAACTCCAAGAACCCTAAGAAATAGTTATCGTATAATTCATCCTTTTGACCACAAATGCTAAGGATGGCTTAAGTGCCTATCAACTCTAAATAGCAAATCCATAAAGTGATTTCAACTTTAGTGATCATGTGACCTTCACATGAAGTTCCTTGGCCAAGGTCTTGCTAAATTGAAACACAAGCATTTCTCCTTTTAACAGGATAGGTCAAATTCCATCTTGATCCATAACTGACTACCATAAGTACTTGACTGCACCCAGTAACCTTTCGTAGCTGGATTAAAAATTTAGGTGGTCCGGCACCTAAGTACAATGAGTTGCTTGCAAGTCACCGATTGTGATCTTTAGGTCTAAAGGATACTTATACCAATATCTTCTCGGATTAACTCTTGACAGTAGAGTAACCGAAAATAAGTCACGTTCGGTAAAATGTACTCCTACACTTTAACCTGTATGTCATACCAGTGTCTCACACTCCTTGGTTAAGAGGATAACCAATAAATATGATATACAATATCCTATAGTTGATAGTACTATGGCCTTGTCATAGTATATCATTTGGTCGTGAACTCTTTTGAGGATCTTCAATGATAAATCCTTCTTTATTGTAAAAGAAGATCCGGATGACTTCATTACTATTAGGAATTTTAAGAAGATGTTCTTGTAATGAATAAACTACCAAATAACTTTTATTAATATATCAATTTATATGTAATTTACATTAGCACAATCATCAAATGATTGGCTTTATGATACAATTCCTAACAGAGAGTAACTACTTGAAACATTTTTGCTAAAAAGTAGGGAAGTAATTGTTTGAGTTTCACTACACATATTGAAACCTTGTGTTTCATAACTGAGATTGATAAGATTCAAATAATTTTTTTCTATCAGACATTTAGTTTGCATTTGTGCTATATAGTATTTAAACTTGCATTGGCATTGTAATTTTATTCGTGCCTGTTTGTGTATATTGACATAAAAGAATACATGCAGGTCCTCGTTGTTGGACACTTCAATGAACCATATGAACATCTAACAACATCCAATATCTATTGTGTCTTTGGTGAGAAGCATGCTGCTGCAGAGATGATTCAATCTGGTGTCTACCACTGTAGTGCAATGCCACACCCACCTGGCATGGTGAATTATTTCTTGACTTTGGATGGCTATACGCCCATCAGCCAAGTTTTGAGTTTTGATTATCCTTTAGCGCCAAGTGTTCAGTTGAATGGAGGGGTTGCTTCATTAGAAGATGATGATGACAACCTAAAGTGGAAAGAATTTTAGGTGCAGACAAGGCTTGCTCATTTGCTTTTCTCTACAACAACAATATTTCCATTCGATCCAATAGGACACAGACCAAATCCCTGAAGGAAGCAAAAACACATGCATTAGTCACCTCTCCTTTAATCAAAAAGGACTGGATGAATCTCCTTACATTAAGTGGCAGCATTGAAGCCTCACATGTACCAGCTACTAGAGACTTGTTTGAGCTAGTTTTGAAAAATAAGTTGCAAGAATGGCTTTTTGAGAAGGTAGCTGAAGGTTGTAAAACAACTGAACATGATAGTCAAGGTCAAGGAGCCATCCACCTATGTGCTATTTTAGATTATGCATGGGTTGTTCCTTTATTTTTCTTGTCAGGCATGTATTTGGATTTTCGAGATGCTTCTGGCCGGACGGTGTTGCATTGGACAGCATATTTTAAGAGGTATAATATCTTCAATATTAAAATTCAATTTAGAAGATGCAAATTTCTTTTCTGTTAAATGTTCTCCATGGTTTTAACTAAAGTTCTCCATACCGAGAACTAGAACCATTTTAGTATCGGACCAGTACTGTTCTGTACGAAACATAGCAGATTGAACTAGTATGGTTTGGTATGGACCAGTGATATATATTGATCAGGTGGAATAGGAGGCCCCAACTCATGAACTATCCTAAACCGAACGGTTTAGTATGGTTTGGTATGCTGTTATGGGGTCAGTATATGCGGTTTGCCTTTCGCACCAAGTCGGAAGGTTGAATCGTCTCGGTTCTAGACTGATTTGTTTTGGTTCACCCCCTGGACATCTCGATTCGAGATGATTTGGCATACCCTAATTTTAACATTTAGGCCAAAGGTCTTCAGTTTAAAAAAGAGAGAGAAGATTTGGATGTCTTGTCACATCTTAGTCCATTTATTGACTTGTCCCTTCTGATACTCAGGATATAGCCATGCAAAATGACCCATGCAAAGGTCCCAACAAATTTTGGCTTTGTTTGCATCTTTGAAGGGGAAGGGAAGAGTAAAAAGAAGGAAAAGGATGAAAGGAAAAGGAAGGGTTGTTCTTCTCTCTTGTTTAGAAAGGATGGAAGGCGAAAGAAAGGTAATATCAATAATCTTATTTAGATGGAGGGGGAAGAAAAGAAGTGAAAGAGTTATGTGATAATTATATCCCTTTAGAATAAGAATGAACCGAAAGAATGGAAGAATGAATAATAAAAAATAAAGGAATATTTTGGTCTTCCAAGAAAGTATGACTTAAACTTTTTCTCCTTCCCCAGCTTACCCTCCGATTTGGGGGTTAACAAATTTACCCTCGTTGAGAGGGAAAGAAGGGGAGCTAGTTACATCCATTTCATTCCCCCTCTTTCTTTCACCTTCCTCCCAAACAAGGAACTTATAACATTTCTCCTCCTTTTTCTTTCCCTTCCCTCCTTTCCCTCCCATCCAAACAGACCCTAAAGGGTCCCACCAAATTTAAAACTTTAAGTATCAAGAGTTCAGTTTCTTCAGGGAGGGAATGTAGCCAAAATCACCCATGCTATGCAAAAGCATATAGAGAATATGGCATGTATAGGTGTAATAACAAGAAGGGAATGGCTTTTTATATTAGAAACCAGTGATATTTACAGGTTGTGGATCTGTTTATCCCTCCTTTGATGGCTTGAGGATCCAAAATGTGCCATAAGAGCACCGTTTAGTCTATGCTGCATCACAATAATTGACAATGCAGCTGTAGCTATTTAAATTAAATGACTTGAGTAGACATAATTTCTATCCTATAAACAATATAATCATATCAATGACTGGATTCTATGTTAGAAAATCAATTCCATATGTGACTATTATACAACATGATAGCATTATTGACAACCTTGTGCATGTTGTGCATGAAATCTTAAATGACTCAACCAAGTTATAGATCATCATGATTAATCTGAATGCAGTTCAGATGCCTCAAACGTTTGATTGTTAGTTTGCACCCTTTTTTTCTTCTTTTCCTGTACATGTTGTCCCAATGAGGTTCTAATGAACTTGCATGAATATGTTAACTCAGGGAAAAAATGGTTGCTGCTCTTTTATCTACTGGGGCAAATCCAAGCTTGGTCACATATCCTACTCCAGAATTCCCTGGTGGATGCACTGCTGCTAATTTAGCTTCAAAACAAGGGCTTGAAGGCTTGACTGTGTATCTTGTAGAAATGGGATTAACTGCACATTTTCATGCTGTCCTTGGTCTGGGAATATAACTGTACCCATGCATGCCACCTGGTTTGACCAACCAAGTGAGCTACGAACATGTATGTACTGAGAACCTTATAAGTGTGCAAGAACTTTGTTTAAAAGAATCATTAGCAGCATATAGAAATGTGGCGGATGCAGTAGCGAATCGTATATAAGCTGCATTGAGGGAGCATGTTTTGAAGCAAAAAACAAATAAATCTGTTATGTTGGCTAAGCCTGAGATGGAAGCAGCCCAGATAGTTGCTGCTCTAAAGATTCAGCATGCCTTCCGCAATTACAGGAGAAGGACAATGAGGGCTGCTGCACAAATACAAAGCCGCTTCCGTACCTGGAAGATTCGAAGAAATTAATTTCCTAAACTTGCGTAAGCTGACCATCAATATCCAGGTAATCTTGTTTGGATTCAGCAATCGAAATTTTATCAACTTTTTGCAGTGAAAATTTTATCAACCTCTGTAGTCAATGTTAGTGTATGCCTTAAATCCAATCAGATTAGATGCTAGTTTGTACATATTTGTTTATGAATGAAAATCAAATTTATAGGTTTCTTTATCTATTTGGAGTGTAATATATATATATATATAAAAGATTTATTTTACCTTTAAGATAAAGTCCAAAAGAATGTGAACTATGCATATGGAATTTGTAATAGAGATTACAAATTATGAGATCCAAAATTACACATTATGGTTCGATTCTTTAAACTTTCCTAATCGATGTGTAGACAGGATTGGATACTGTCAAACGTCGATGAGACTAGCATGCAATGCATATCTTCACCCTTGTGGTGAGCAGCTGATCTCGCAAGCTAAAGTATGGAGATACTTGGATAGGTGTGTGGATGCTCGTTATTGTAACGATTCATTGGATGACCCGCATAGAGATCCCATATGGATATTCTATATAGTGTCGATGGCTGATCTCTGATGATGATGGTGCGAGTGATCCTTTGACTTGAGATCTTCATTGCACCTCATATGTAGAATGCCATGCTTTGACGACATACAAATGTCACTCTAGCCATGGGTGGCAAATATGGTATTGGTTGGGTATAACATGAATCACATGAAGGTGGTGTTTGATCAAGATAGGATTCGTCTCCCTTGATAGAAAGGGTTAAATCCCATGGCCACTTGATGGATTAAATTGACTGTTAAATCCTTGCAAGGTTGAGTTGGAATTTGAAATGGTTTCGAAGTTCTTATTCATGTGAGTCAATTTTTCTGAGATCAACTAAATAAAAGATCAATTACATGGTTAACACATTTCATACCACTGATTGATCTGGGATATATGACGAAGGGATTGAATCGTATGTTAACCATTCATGGACAGGTGTTGATGACCACGTCAACAAAACCCTTAACACTTGGGTGGTCATGATGCTTTGCTAGAGGCCGCTCATGATCTATAATCATGGATTCTTTGACTTAATCAAAGAGTTGATTTGGTTAAAGAATTGACTTAGACAAGGTGTTGATCAAGTCATCCTTAGGAACAATATTAGGGACAAGATTATTACCAACGTGTCATGGGACCTAATGGGTCACACGCTTTAAGGAGATTTTGGATGAAGTTAAAATGTGAATTAAGTTGGACTTTGTTCAGATTAGATGACCAATTAATTAGGATTGTGTTTGACTCAATCTTAATGAGAGAACATGAAATTGATGAATAGGATTCATCATGAAAGAAAGAATTTTGTGTTCAAGGGAGAGACCTTTTGTACATGTGATGTACATATAAAATTCATTAATTGAATACTCAATTAGGCTTGATTCATATGATGGATGGCTTAGATTAATTGAGATTAATAATGTGGTATTTAATTGGGTCCATATGATGGCATGATTTGATTCGTAAAAACCTAATTGAGCCAAGGGCTAAGATCATGCCACATGGAGGATGGATCTATGAGCCGAGGGCTGAGATCATGCCACATGGAGGATGGATCTATGTCCATGTGATGGACATAACCTATCTCCACATCATGAAGGAGGGAACACCCATGATTTGGGGCATCATCATGAAGCCAAATTCAAGGTTGCGACATTGGTTTCATGGGATAAATAAATTTTTATTTTTTTTAAGGGATGTAGTTTGGTGGTTATAATCCTAATATTATCATGATAATAAATATCCTAAATTTATTAGGATAATTTGTTATCAACTTGATATGGTTGAATGGTTAAGTGGTCGAAACAAAATCTCCTTTTTATAAAACCACACAACCTCCTTTTTATGTATAAAAAGAAAGAGACACCCCCTTCGAGGGACACACCTACCTAACTCCTCCTTTTTCTCTCTCTTAGATGCCTAACACTCACTTTCTCTCTCTAAAATATCTTTTCTCTCTCTAGGACATCCCTTTCTCTTGGACTAGTTAAAGGAATGTTTTCTCTCTCTTCTTGGTTGATCAAGATTTGATCTTGATCAAGAAATCTTTCCTTTTTTGATTGATTAAGATTTGATCTTGATCAAGAAATCTTTCCTTTCTTGATTGATCAAGATTTGATCTTGATCAAGAAATTATTTTCTTTGATAGATCAAGATTTGTTCTTGATCAAGAAATCTTTTCTCTCTTGATTGATCAAAATTTGATCTTGATCAAGAAATTGTTCTCTCTCTTGATTTGGGAAATCAATTGAAAAAGAAAAGAGAAGCTAGCACCCCTCGCAAGAAGGTTATCATCCAATCCTGAGATGACATCATCCAAAGATCTTCGCGTGGATCACCGTTAGACGCCGAACGCATGGACGGCTAGTGGTAAATTGTTCATCGACTTCATCAGGCTTCATCCCCAACAAAGAATACATATATGATCTATTATTTAATCCTCTGTTATTTCTTGTTAACTAAATCTGTTCCCTGAGAATCTTAGGCTTTGGGAATTAAATTTATATTTATTTTTATCTTCTGATGCATGATATATGAATTTGATTCATATAAAATATATGTAATTCCCATCAGTCAATTCATAGACAATACAATTATTGTTTTTGCCATGCATTTTGAGGCATCCACAAGGAAGCAATGGTCCTTTAAATGATGTGATTAAAATTTTTGAAAAAGTGCAATATATGATGGTAGCTATTACATATGATAAAGCATGTTGCCCATTTGATTTGATTTTCTTAATTGACAATCGGTTTCATTGAGAATGCCTGCTTAGGCTGCATTCCAAGGTCATCAAGTGAGAAGGAAGTACCACAACATACTATGGTCAGGTCAATACGTTGGAGTGCTTGAGAAAGAAATCTTGCATTGGTGCTTGAAGAGATCAAAATTAAGGGCTTGTGCGGTATTCAAGTTGAAGAATCAAAAGAAGCAATGAAAGTGGATATGGAAGAAGAGAGTGCTGCAGAGGAGGAGGAGTTTTTCAATGTTGGCAGGGAACAAGCCCAAAAACGCATGAAAAGATCAGTCATACGGGTCCAAGCCATGTTTCATTCCTCGTATCAAGCTCAACAATAGTACAGAAGAATGAAGCTGGCCCATGAGCAAGCAAAGGTACATAGGCTTTTGAAAGGAGATCGATATGCTCAATTATTTAATTTCTTGATTATGAAGTTCTTTAAAATATCATGATTGATGCCTATAGTCAAAGCCTTCAAAGTTCCTAAGTGATGAAAAATGCTTGGGTTCTAATGGCAAACTGGCACCCTCTCAGATGTTGGACCCAATATCTTGCTGAGGGTCTAGCTAGATTTGGCGGGATAAGGCTGGTATTGGAGTGCTGGGTGGAGGGAGCAAGCAGGAGAGGACAGCACATGCAGCACAGGGTTGGCCTGATCTCTGCATGATCAACACACACACACAAACAAAAGAAAAATAAAAGAAGAAGAAAAACCTATCTTGAGGTGCTTTAATTTCTTCTGATTTCGTATGTGTTGTGTTGGCCTTAAAGCTGCCATGTTCCGCATTCTCTCTCTCTCTGGGACCTGGTCTCAGAAGTGGGTTTGTAGGCATATATAGGGTATGTGATATGTCAAATGCATAATTAATTAAAATGTCATGCATCAACCTAATGCCTTCCTACTCCAGTATATGTATCTAATTAATTGGATATGGATATGAATTTGTTGAGCTACTTGCCAAGTATGCTCAAATTAATAATATAATGAACGGGGACAAATCCAATATCTCGTTTACTTGTTCCTTTATTTATATTGTCAAATCTAAGTTTCCAATTCTTTCGTAATGTTGCAGATGGAATTCAGTGGGCTTGATCAATAGCCATAGGCAATACCTGAATTAGCTGGAGCTATCCTGGATGGGTAGCTTTTCTTAGCTTGCTGCTACTCTACTTGTAATACCCCTCGAGATAAATGAAAAAAAAGAAGAAGAAGAGAGGCACAGCACGATAGCGATCGTACCTGCGTGCAACATGCGGGCGGCATGCCATCCCCTTCTTCTCCTCTGCGATAAAAGGGGAGAGAGAGAGGAGTCTCCTCCCTCCATCCTTTGCCATCAATCCATGCTAGTAAGCCCTAACCAGAGAAAATGAGAGGAAGAGGGAAGAAAGAAAGAGGGGGGAAATGAAGGAAAAGGCTGCTGCCGGTGGCCGGCACTGGCCGATCGCGGGGGCCAAGCCTTGGGTGGCCATTCCCTTCTGCCTCCTCTGAACCAGGGGAAGCAGAGGAAACGGGAGAAGAAAAGAAAGAAAGAAAGAAAGAAAGGAGAGAGGAGCTGGGCCCAAGTTCGGCCCGACTCAATTAGCCCTATTGAGCTACTTTTTCGGATCCTAAATCGGGCCAGATCTGATGAAATTAGGAAGATGGGGTTTGGATCACTGTTGTTCCTAGTTTTATGGGGTATTTTTATTTCTCCATTTAGGCCTATATTTTTGAAGATATTCAAGCCCCAAGTTGGCTTCCAAGATTAAACTAGGTAGAGTTTAGAAGAAATTTTGATATGCTGATTTTGGAGATTAAAAATTAGAAAATTAATGCCGTAGGTACCCTGGTGGCCAAATAGCTGATTTACACTTTTGGATTAGTATCAAAGGTAAGTAAGCCAATTATTATGATTTTATAAATTATTTAATATGTAAATTTTGGAATTATGCTACAATAAAAGTGGTCATTTGCAAGGGATTTTGCAAGGGAAAAAAATCCATCGAAATTTATATTTCTAACGGATTTCCGATGGATAAATGGTCGTTGGAAAAACCCTCCTTGGAAAATTTTTCCGAGGAATTTTTTTGAGGGAATTTATTTCCGATGAATTTATCCCTTAAAAATTTCCTATGGATTTTCCGAGGGAAATTTTTCGAGGGATTTTCCGAGGGTAATTTACCAAGGGATTTTCCAAGGGCAATTTACCGAGAGATTTGCCGAGGAAAATTTCTGAGGGATTTTTCGAGGGATTTTCCAAGAGATTTTTTGAGGGATTTTAGAGGAAAATTTTTGAGGAATTTGGCGAGGGATTTTTTGAAGGATTTTGCGAAGGATTTTCCAAGGGATTTTTGAGGGAAAATTTTCGAGGGATTTTCTGAGGGAAAATGTCCGACGGATTTTGCGAAAAAAAAAATTTGAGGAATTTTTTGAGGATATTTTGAATTTTTTAAATAGCTTTTCTTTATTTTTAAAAAATTATCCCTCGCTAAATAAATATCAAAATGCCTTTTTTTTAAATATACCTGATTATATATATACAAATTATCCACAAGTTTCATCATACCAAGGGTTCATAATAAACTCATAACAAGTTCAAAAAAGTTTATAGCAAGTTCATCATATCCAAGTTCATAACAAGTTTATAACAAACAAGTTCAAAAAAGTTGTACAAGTGTCATCATATCCAAAGTTTCATAATAAAAGAAAAAAGTATCACAAATAAGTATCGTTCCAATTATAGAAAAAGATAAAAATTATAAATCCTCCTCCTCATGATCATCATCATCGACATTGCAATCATCATCATTTGCAGAGGTAGAAGCTAGAGATGGTGCTGAAACTTTAGATGGATTAACCTACATCTTTTCCATCATAAGATGCATAAACTCCTCAGTACGAAAAATTCAAGCAGATAGCTCATTGTTTTGAGATGCTAATTGACTGTTCTGATTAGGTATCCTCATTTCGGATAGCCAACCCCTCATTTCAAACCGCTAACTCCTCATTTCGGGCAGAAACAGTCTCAAACTTATTATATATCCTCTCCCACTCCTGAATCCACTCCTCAGGAACTCGTGAGGATGTGCGGCTAGAAGATGAGCCTGTCAACAAGCTAGCCTGGGATCCAAGTCCATAAATTCATCCCTTATTTACCCCAACTCTCTTTCCATATATGTATCCATAAATTCCGCACCATCCTTTCCAGTTGAGCTTTGACTTGATTCCACCTCTTGCCATCTTTGTATAAAATTTATCTGTAAAAGATATTAGATACAATTAGTTAAACATACAAATAGTATAAATATATGAATTAAAGTAGATTTTTTTAAATACTCACATGTGATGTCTCTGCCTTTTTATTTACCCACTGATTGCCATCCTTTTTCTTTTGATGGGTGTGTCTAAGAGCTTACCTAACATAGGTGCTCGGTTTAACTTCTGTGTCTAAATTTCATAATATAAAAAATTATCAATTTTAAAAAAAATTATATGAAATAATAACAGCATATGTAAAGAAGAAGATATTACCAAATTAGAAGATATTACCAAATTAGAAAAAGATATAATACCATGGTATGGCATTATCGATTCAATATTAAATGTAAAGTTAGATAGAGGTTTATGAACATGTACAAGTACTACTATGGTATGATAGAATGATAGATGCATGCATTGTTGGGGAGACAAGTGGAAGATGCCAAATGTTACCTAGCAATATTATGGTATAGAGGATAAAGTTTTTTAATTCCAACTTATATAGCTGAAGCTTTAAGATTTTATTTTTACTTATTTTTTGTTTTTCATAACCTTCATTCTTGCTCTTCTGATAAAGTTTTTTAATTCCAACTTATATAGCTAAAGCTTTAAGATTTTATTTTTACTTATTTTTTGTTTTTCATAACCTTCATTCTTGCTCTTCTTGTTTTCTGGCCAAACTTATCTCTGAATCTATTAAGGCATTTTTCCCTCACAGGAGGTAAAGAAACTTTATAAACAACACAAACAACCAGACAAAATGGTAGGCATTGAGGTATTTAGCAATTTGATCTATTTAACATTTGAAAATTATTTGTCAAGCCCTTGGTGCTGAGTTACTTATAATTCCTGTTTATGTAGTTTGGGATAAAGCTTCTTCATTTCTCTATGAACCTCAGATATTGTGTGTGTCTGCTGGCCACTTTTATCTACCACTGCAGTTTCTTGTTATTCTATTGGCAGATATAATCATATTATGCACTACTGCAATCTAATCTTATATTGAGATGTTATGTAATTAGGCTAACATCTTGTACATATGCAACAAGATTAGTGTCCTCCAAAATCAGTGCACTGTAAATCTTGCTATTCTGTATGGGATTAACCTACCCTATTGGTAACTCAACTTAGTTGAATATGCTTTCATGTGGAAGCTTGTGTACCTATGCTACTCACATTAGTTGCATGATGATCAAAAGATGTCTTGAAGCAATGAAGCATGATCAAAAGATGAGTATAGCACAGAGTAACCAACATTGAGTAGACAAACTAAAGAGGATGGATCGTGACATGCAAAGGTGACGTCCAGAGAGCTTAAAGACATTTTCATAAATATATTAACATGTTCAAATCTTATAATAATCAGGGTCATTTGTAAATATATTTACATGAATACATTTACATTTTCACCTTGGCGAATATGAACCTCACTACCTGGAAGGATGAAGATGCCAGTCATAAGCCATTTTCATGTGACACTACAGATGCTTCAACTTTGTATCAGCGGACCAACAACATATGTTTCTAGTTTTTGCCAGAAGAAATACATCTACGCGTGATAAGATTATGGATCCTTGAAACTTTAAGTCATTAAAATAAGATTTTATGGCAACAAAACTCTATAGTAGTCCCCAACAAACCTTCCAATCTTATCAACATATCTACATAAGATGTTCCTAACCAATCCATTTTATCCTCCCTCTGATGGCTAAAGACGGCAGTACACAGAAGCAGAGCTACTGAGGTGCTCAACCTCGCTAAAAGTGTAGTACATAGACTGCAATTACCAACTCATTAGATTGAGCTAAGCAAGAAGGATTCACCCCACCAAGTGGGAGGCGGATCAGATATCATAAGCAATATCCAATCAACTAATAACTTGTTCATTTTGGCAATTTCCATTTATCGAGACAAGAGATAAAATGATCAGTTTGTACCTGGTAAGCATTGAGTCCTGGAACTGACCTATTTGGCTGCCTTGTGGCCATCTAAACATGCCACCAAGTATAAAATTTTGCAGTCCACTTGCATCCGTTACACCCTAAATATTTGTGATCCCATTTGCAAAACCCCCTATGGGAGGGGTGCTGATGGTGTTAATAGGGCTAAAGTGCATCTGATTAAGGCCCATCATGTGTCCTCTTGGCATTCGAGAACCAAGTAGTCAGCATAGGAAGGCACATAAAAAATAAACTTTGAGAACCAAGTGAAACTGAGATTGAGTTGAAGGAAACCATTCTATGTCTCTATTTGCATGGTAGCAGTCCACTTTGCAAGAAGGACCTACCAAGGTGAATGGTGATAAATTGCAAATACCCAAACACTAGACAGCTGCCTAAAAGCCAATGACAATCCCAAAGTTTAGTCAATGGTGAATGGGATTCTAACGAGCTGTTAATTGTGATTTTTCTGGCATTTAAAATGCATCAAAATGTCAACAGAAAATTATCCTAGGGGCTTGTTGATTATTAGTTTTCACTAAATTGAGTTAATAAAGGCTTGTGAAGGTTCATTTTTAGATGTTTCAGTGAGGTCAATAGATTTGCTCTAAGTTTCGGAGTGTCAATAAAAAAACATGGGAACATATTCCTAAGTTGAAAAAATAAAGGCAAAATAAATTATTATACATACCAATCTTGTCGCATGGTCATTAATGCTAATAGAACCACCAGTGTGAAGTGGGAAGCCCAATCCATCGCAATCGGATGCACGATTCTTCTTGTTCTTCTGACTTCTGACTTTGAACTCATCACTATTCCAATATTTCCATAGCTCGTGCCATACACCCTCTCCAATCCAATCTGGCTTGTGGTCATGATTTTCACGAGCTTCTTAAAAATGTCTGCAAGACGACTTGAACCACGACGCTCCCAATTCCTTCGAATATAGTGCTCATCCTTTGGAACCCATTTAAATTTTAATAAAAAAAGAATAAAAAATTAATATCAACAAAATGCATAGATACTTTAAATCAAGTAAAAATAAATAAAAATACTTGATAAACTTAAAAATATTGTTATCTCAAACTCACGAAACCACATATTTCGTGTCCTTTTTGGAATCTTCTTCCATGAAGAGTAAGGACCGTCATACTTGCTCTTAAGGATTTCAACCAAAGCATGGGTCACCATGTGGTCGTCATTGAAACTGTATATACTAAAAATAATCAAACAATCACATATATTCATTTTAATGGAACAACATAGTGTAATGATCTAAATGTTATATAGTTTTACCCATAGCCACTTGGAATTAATGGTGCCCTCTCTGATGTTTGTGTGTGCAAGCTCTCCTAGCTAGAAGTTGTGGTAGAAGTATGCATAGATTGGACTGGCGGTGATTGCCCAGGTGGCACCATAGTATAAGAAGAGGAAGGGCTGTAAGCAGGGCAAGGTATGTGTGGTATAGTATTTGGGTATGAAAAATAAAGTGATGATGGCATAGTAGAGGAAGAGGGTGGGGTAGTGAAAGTGGTGGGAATGGAAGGTGGAATGAACCAGGTGGTTGAGTAGTAAAAGCCCTGAGTTCATAGTAGAGGGATGTGGTGGAATAGAAGGGAAAGAAGGCATAGTAGAGAGATGTGGTGGAATAGTAGGGAAAGGAGATGGCATGGTTGAAGAAGGTGATGTAATGGGAGAGGAAGATGGTGTGATAGTAACAGAAGGTGGCGAGTGAAGCATCTGGGTGGTGGTTGTGGTGGTTACGTGAGTCTTCTTTAATCGAGTAGTAGATAACTTTCCCTTTCCATTCCCAACTCGATCTGAAGATGACATATGTAGATGCATAATAATGAAAATATAAAACAAAACAAATTTAAAGATATTAAATAAGCATATATATATAAACAAGTTATCATCTATTGACAAGAAAAGTAAAGAAATTACGTAGAAGCTATTGACAAAATAGGTTATCATCTATTCTTGATCTGAATCATCTTCATTAGTGAAATATTCTTTTTCTACCTCTTATTCCTCTTGTTCCTCTTGTTCTTCTTCTTCCTCTCCTTCAACTTCTTTTTTATCTTCTTTTTCTTCATTATCAATGGTGCCTTCAAGATATGCATCAACCTCCTCAAATAATCCTTCACTATCGTAAATTTTCAATGGCCTCATTATCATCTATTGCATTGACTCGAGACATTTCCTCATCTTGAAAAGCAAGCTCCAAAGTGTGGTCATTATCTACTCGACCTCTCGGTCTTGTCTTAATCACCACCCACCACTCTACCTTATCTCTTATCCTCCTAGGATAAGGTACATAATATACTTGCACCACATGTTGGGGAAGAATGAATGGATCAAACTTTGCATACCTTATATGATGTCGAATCTCAATAATATCATATTGTTTGTGCACTTTCATCCCCCGATTTATGATAGGATCAAACCATTCACAATAAAATAGTATCACTGTTTTATCACCTTGTCCTGGGTACTGTAACTCCACCACCTCCTAAAGAATACCATAGAAGTCACTTTCATTATCACCATGTCCTCTGCTCTTAACACATACTCCACTATTGATTATTTTTTTGCCCTCACTATATGCATGTGTGTAGAATTTGAATCCACCAATGAAATACATGGGCCATGTTTTTACTACTCTCATAGGACCCCAAGCTAAGTCATTCAAGTGTTGATTTTGTATCATACTACATGGATTGTGTACCTAATCATAAATCACAAAAACAATGTATTAGACTTATGTTTCATATGAACAAATAATTTCAATTTGCATAACAATTTAAAGCTTACATAATCTTTGAACCATGACACAAATGAAGCCTCAATCAGTGCATCTATCTAAGCATCACTAAGACATCCAGGTGTGGAAGCACGCACACACTGCACAAACATACTAAAATACCATAAAATATTAGTTTTATTGGATTCAATGACTGAGTATAAAATTTTTATGGAGTTAAGGAGGATGTGACACTTAATCCAAATATGGCTTCACTTCATCACAATTTAATAACATATGTAATGTTACAACAGCAAGCTCTGCATCAGTCAAATACCGTGTTCTACATTGACCAGATGGGTGGCCAACTGACTAAATATTAAAGAGTTGGTTGGCGCCTTATTTCATAGTCTTCCCTACCATCATTTCGATTAGCTCCA
>UESW01001298.1:339890-416342 GCA_900491605.1 Calamus simplicifolius
GGTTGCCATCTGGGCCAACAATTGGTATCAGAGCAAGTGCTCATTTAGAATTTGATCTCACGATCAAGGGCTAAAGATCCATATGGCAACACAAAGTGGTTCAAGTTTTGCTGAAGGTCATTCTACGAATAGACCTCCACTTTTTAATGGCTCAAACTATTCTTATTGGAAAGCTAGAATGAGGATATTCATTCAAGCTTCTGATTATGAGCTTTGGGGTGTTATAATTAATGGACCTAGTACACCCACACACCTTATTGATGGCACTATTGTTCCTAAAGCCCGAAAGGGATTGGAATGATAATGATAGGAGAATGGCACAACTTAAATGCTAAAGCCATTAATATTTTATATTGTTCCTTAGATTCAAATGAATTCAACCGAATCTCAACTTGTAATTCCGCAAAAGAAATTTGGGATAGGTTGGAAATTACACATGAAGGAACAAACCAAGTAAAAGAATCAAAGATAAATATTTTGGTTCATAAATATGAATTGTTTACAATGGAACAAACTGAAACCATCACATGCATGTTCACTAGATTCACTGATATTGTGAATGGTTTGAAAAGTCTTGGAAAAGTTTATACTAATGCTGATCTTGTTCGCAAAATTCTTAGGTCACTACCAAGATCGTGGGAAGCAAAAGTCACTGCAATCCAAGAAGCCAAAGACCTCAATGCACTACCTTTAGAGGAGCTTCTAGGATCCTTAATGACCCACGATTGACAATGAAGCAGCATGTTGAGGAGGAAACAAAAAGAAGAAAACATTGCCCTCAAGACTGCAGAAATGGAAGAGAGCAGCAGTGAAAGTAATGATGAAGATGATGAGGAAACTGCTCTCTTGGCCAAGAAATTCAGAAGTTTATGAGAAAAAGGCCCTTCCATAAAAAGAAATTTGGAGCAAGATTGAAGGAGAAAAGGATAAGAAAAAGGACAAGGAGAAAGAAAAAGAAAAGAGCCCTTAGTATGTTATGAGTGTAAAAAGCCAGGGCACTTTAGTATGATTGTCCTTTACTGAAAAAGGCCTACAAGAAAAAGAAGAAAGCATACATGGCAACATGGTCTGATGAATCTTCCTCGTCGAAGAAGAAGAACAAAAGGAAGTTGCCAATATTTGCTTCATGGCCAACGACGACAACGACAATGAGGTAAGTTCTGAAAACTCAAATGATGATTTACATTTGATGAAATGTTTGAGGCTTTCAATGAACTTATGATTGATTTTAAATTTTAAAAAAAAGTATAAGTTTTTGAAAAATGACAATATTAGTTTAGCTAAAAGTAAAAATGAATTAGCTTTAGAAGTTAAGAACTTAACTAATGAAAAAGAAGAACTTAGGAAAGAAAGAGATAATCTTAATCAAGAAAAGATTTATTAAAATCTGAAACTAAAAACTCAACTAAAGATTTAAAAGATCAATAGAAACTTTAGCTTTAGATAAAGAACAGCAAGCTAAAGAAATTGACTCTCTTAAGAAAGATGTTAAAAAATATAAAGACATTGTTGAGAAATTCACTTTAAGTTCAACTAAACTTAACATGATCCTAGATAGTCAAAAAGCTGTTTTTGACAAAGCTGGTTTAGGATATAACACATTAAGAAAACAGAAATCTTAAAGAATATTTTTGTAAAAGCCAACCAAAGTAATATAACTTGTTTTAAATGTAATGAAAAAGGTCACAAATCCTTTGAATGCAAAACATTAATAACAACAAGTTAAATATTAAAGCTAAGAAAATATGGGTTCCGAAAGGAACAATTTTTATTGCTGCTAACCATGAAGGACCCAAGAAAGCTTGGGTACCTAAGCATAAAGTTTGATGATATTGCAGGAATGTCTTGTAGCCAAAAGATCAAAGAAAAAGTGGTACCTTGATAGTGGCTGCTCAAGACATATGACGGGTGACAAAGATGAATTCATCACCCTAGAAGAAAAGAAAGGTGGAGTTGTGACGTTTGGCGATAACGGTAAAGGTCAAATTATGGGCCTTGGTAAAGTTCGCATAACTCCATCTATAGTTATTGATAATGTACTTTATGTTAATGGTTTGAAGCATAATCTAATTAGCATAAGTCAATTATGTGATAAAAACTTTAATGTTTCATTTAAATCTTCTTATGCACTGTAACTAATTCTATTGATGATAGCATTGTTTTACTGGTTATAGACATGGCAATGTTTACTTAGTTGACTTAGAAAAATTATCTTTGAGTGATCATTGCTTAATTGCTGACAATGCTAACATAAATGAAATTAGTTGGTTGTGGCATCGTAGATTAGGTCATGCAAGCACACACCTTATTTCAAAACTAATTAAAATGGATTTAGTTAAAGGATTACCTAAATTAGATTTTGAAAATAATAAAATATGTGATGCATGTCAATTTGGAAAACAAACTAGAAGTTCTTTTAAATCTAAAAACATTGTTTCAACTTCTAGGGACTAGAGCTACTTCACATGGATCTTTTCGGACCAACTAGAACCACAAGTCTAGGAGGAAAGAAATATGGTCTAGTGATTGTAGATGATTATTCTAGATATACTTGGGTAATGTTTTTAGCTCACAAAGATGAGACTTTCTCGATGTTCCTGAAATTTTTCAAGAAAGTCACAAATGAGAAAAACACTACTATAGTATCTCTAAGAAGTGATCATGGAACAGAATTTGAAAATCACTTATTTGAAAATTTCTGCACTGAAAATGGAATTAATCATAATTTTTCAGCCCCTAGGACTCCACAACAAAACGGTGTAGTTGAAAGAAAAAATAGGACTCTAGAAGACATGGCCCGTACCATGCTATGTGAAAGCAACTTACCAAAGTATTTTTGGGCGGAAGCAATTAACACAGCATGTTACATCTTAAACAGAGCTTTAATAAGACCAATATTAAAGAAAACACCTTATGAATTATGGAATGAAAGAAAACCAAATATAAAATACTTTCATGCATTTGGATGTAAATGTTTCATTCATAATAATGGTAAAAACAACTTAGGAAAATTTGATGCTAAATCTGATGAAGGAATTTTTCTAGGTTATTCAACAACTAGTAAGGCATATAGAATCTTTAACAAGAAAACCTTAGTAGTTGAAGAATCCATTCATGTAGTTTTTGATGAATCTTTAGCAACTGGATCTGAAAAGATTGATGATGAGGAAGATACAAACATAATTGAAAAAGATCTTGAAAAACTTAATATTGAAGTATCTTCTGATCATGAACAAGAAGGCTAAAGATGATGATTCACATAAGGACGATGATGTCAATATTGATCATAATGATGTAGATCTTCCAAGAGACTGGAGATATGCTCATAGTCATCCTAAGGAATTGATTATAGGCGATCCATCTCAAGGAATAAGGACTAGATCATACATGAGAAATATTAGTAATCATCTTGCATTTGTATCACAAATTGAACCTAAAACTATAGAAGAAGCTGAAAAAGATAATAATTGGATGTTAGCTATGCAAGAAGAACTAAATCAATTTACTAGAAATAATGTTTGGACTTTAGTTGAAAGACCTAAAAACCATTCAGTAATAGGATCAAAATGGTTTTTAGAAATAAACTAGATGAAAATGGCATAGTAATTAGAAACAAAGCTAGATTGGTTGCTAAAGGATATAATCAAGAAGAAGGTATTGATTTTGATGAAACCTTTGCACCTGTAGCTAGATTAGAAGCCATTAGGCTATTACTTGCATTTGCATGTCATATGAACATTAACTTATTTCAAATGGATGTAAAAAGCGCATTTTTAAATGGATTTATTAATGAAGAAGTTTATGTAGAACAACCACCAGGTTTTGAAGATCACGATTTTCAAATCACGTTTTTAAATTGCACAAAGCTTTATATGGTTTGAAACAAGCACCTAGAGCTTGGTATGATAGGTTAAGTAAATTCTTAATAGAAAATGATTTTACAAGAGGAAATGTTGATAAAACTTTGTTTTTGAAAAGAAAAAGTAAAGATTTACTTGTAGTACAATATACGTAGATGACATTATTTTTGGTGCTACTAACGATTCTCTTTGTCAAGAATTTGCAAAGTTGATGCAGGGAGAATTCGAGATGAGCATGATGGGAGAACTCAACTTCTTCCTTGGACTCCAGATCAAACAATGCAAGGAGGGAATCTTTATCAACCAAACCAAATACACAAGAGAACTACTCAAAAAGTTTGGTATGGAAACAATGAAACCCCTCGGAACTCCAATGAGTCCTTCATGCAAGCTGGACAAAGATGAAGAAGGTAAAAAGGTTGATCAAAAGTATTATCGAGGTATTATCGGATCCCTTCTTTATTTAACAGCAAGTAGACCAGATATATGTTTTCAGTATGTTTATGTGCTAGATTTCAATCTGAACCTAAAGAATCACATTTAATAGCTGTTAAAAGAATTTTAAGATATCTAAATGGAACAAAAATGTAGGTTTATGGTATTCTAGAGACTCCACATTAAACCTAATTGCATATTCAGATTCTGATTATGCTGGATGTAAATTAGATAGAAAAAGCACAAGTGGTGCATGCCATTTCTTAGGAAGTAACTTAATCACATGGTTTAGCAAAAAGCAAAATTCAGTTGCATTATCAACTACTGAAGCTGAATATGTAGCAGCTGGAAGTTGCTGTGCGCAAATCCTATGGATTAAGCGACAACTTGAAGACTATGGTATCACACTTGATAAGACACCCATAAGATGTGATAACACTAGCGCAATCAATTTAACTAAAAATCCAATTCAACACTCAAGAACAAAACACATAGAAATTAGATATCATTTTATAAGGGAACATGTAGCTAATGATGAAATTTGTTTAGATTATGTAAACACTGAAGAACAATTAGCTGACATATTACAAAACCTTTAAATGAAGAAAGATTTTGTTATCTTAGAGGAGAATTAGGAATTTGTAATCCTTTTGAATAAATTTTGAAACCTCTAAGGAAATATATCTAGAATTCTTTCAAATTCTCAAAATCTTAAGGAAATTTTATCTAGAACTCATATCAAATTGATCTCTCAAATCCATGATTTTTAATCATACTCAAAGATCAAATTTCGGACTTATTTCGGATTCTCTGAATTCAATCTTTTTTCTCTGAAATTGTCCGGAGCCGACTCGAGAGTATCGGAGTCGACTCGAGTTTCTGCTGAAACTCAGGAGTCGACCCCTCTCTGAGCGAGTCGACTCGAGATCGTGTCCGTGCTCTGTGACTTGTCGCGAGCCGACTCCACACTTTGCGCGAGTCGACTCGACGTGGTCCCAAATCGCTTATTTAGGGCACGAGTCGACCCACGTTCATTCTAATCATTCCAAATCTTCTCAAAACCCTCCAAAACCTCCAAACTTCCAAAATCTTCCAAAACCTTGAACAATCATTCCACCTTGAATCAATGGCCCCCAAAACCCGTGGAGCCAGTAGTAGCCGCCGGGATGAAGAGGAAGAAGACCGTGCGTCGACCCGTCCGCGAGCCGACTCCGGAATCTTCTCTGCTTCCTCTTCGGATGATCCTGCTCCACTGCTCTACTCCTCAGGTAGACCTAGCAGTAGGGTCATTACCACTGGAAGGAAGTTGATTTCGATTGTTTGAGAATGAGGGATTATAGGACAGTTAGAGAAATGGGATTTGAAAATATGCTCCTTAGACTGT
Source organism: Calamus simplicifolius (assembly GCA_900491605.1). NCBI lineage: Eukaryota > Viridiplantae > Streptophyta > Magnoliopsida > Arecales > Arecaceae > Calamus > Calamus simplicifolius. The sequence goes on from UESW01001298.1 coordinate 345,570, forward strand.
CCTACATACCCTGCTTGGTAAAGAATTTTATAGAAATTTGTCTAGAGGAGACAATGGATTGGTCAGTTGTTAGAGGATTGGTTTGAATGTCTCTGCCATCATTCTTTCTAATTATTGGACTTACCCCTATCTGGACCCTCCACCTTTGCCTGAGGATAGGTCTCCTGCCCTCACCAGATTATTGAATAGAAACTTTGAGGGATTTGAAGAAGTTTTTGCAAGTCAGCTGCCATTGGACTTAAGATTGCTACACAATATTTGCAGCAGGATTCTATTTCCCTAAGACAGGCCGGTTTGACTATGTTTCTGAGAGGGATATTTGTCATGGATGCTGTAGTTTCTGGCAAGCCAATCAACTTACCCATCATGATTTTATGGTATATAGCTGATTGTGGAAGAAGAGGAAATCCTGTCTTCCCTATGGCATGATCTTGACTCAGTTATTCAGAAGCCAAGGATTGTGTTTAGTGATAGTGAGCCCAAGAAAATTTGAGACATACTGACTACTATTCTTGGCCACTATTCACCGCATGGGCTTCAAGAAAAATGGAATTGGATAAGAAAAGGAAGATGATATTAGATGCTGAGGACAGAGTTGAAGATATTGGAGCTGAGGTCAGGTTGGACCCTCTGTTGCTGGACCTCTCAGGACCTAGCTGCATTATTCTCCTCCACCTCAGGCTTCATCTACTTCTGTGAGTTTTTCTGATAGCAGTTTTCAACTTAGATCTATTTTGCTGAGTTTGATAATCAAAGAAAGATGAAAGGTCAATTAAGAGAAGACTTAAAGAATTAAAGAAAATATCATTTCAAGTGACTTATTTTCATTCTCTATTGGTACTCATGTGGATTCACTCAATGCTGAGCTTGAAAGACTTCAAGATAGCTGATGGATCCATAGAAAATCTTAAGAAGAGATATTGATGAGAGTTGATCAAATTCAAGTAACCATGAGCTTTAACAAATCTCAAAAATGATATCATGGAGATGATTGGACACTTAAAGAGTTTGTTCAAGCTGTCAAATGAATGATACTTATCTTAGTTGATTCTAGACTAGATTGTAAGGAAATTTTGCTTTAATATGAATGTATTTGAACTTTGATGAATTAAGTTTTTAAATTTTTATGATGTATTACATTTTGATGTAATTTGATGTACTTTTAAGTAATGAGAAAAGTTATGTTCATTTCAATTATGAGTACCTTGAATATCTTTGAATGCTTATGTTTAATTGATATAATTTTGAATATCTCAATACTCAATTGATAACTTAAATGCTGAATGAATTCGAATGAATTAATCAATTGATGCTCTGATGCATCTCAACCTTTTTGTTGATTACAAAAAAGGGGGAGAATTTATATATTAATCGTATATTGCATCATCTTTAATTGTAATTAAATAAGGGGAGAGAATTAAATAAGAAAAAATTTGGCTTAAGTTTTTAATTAAAAAGAATTGAGGTTCATAGGGGGAGCTACCTCATTGAGGGGGAGCCTTTCCATGAACAAAAGCTGATTTTGGAATCATAAATTTTCAATTTATAATGCATATACTCAATGTTTTTGTCATCATCAAAAAGGGGGAGATTGTTGAGAAATTATTGAAACATAATTGCCCCAACTTTATTGATTTTGATGATTTCCAAAAGCCATGAGTATTTTAAAAAACAATGAGTTTATTATCAAAAATCTTGAGCTTATTCAAATTGAAAAATGAACTTAAATGGTTAATTCATGATTTTTGAATCAATTTGAAAGATGTTTCAAGCTATTTTTAAATTCAAAAAGAATTTTACATAATATATTTTAATCAATGATTCTTGAAACATGTCTTGAATTCATGCTTAATGACATATTATTGTATTCAAGTCAAAAAATTTATATTTTAAAATTGGGAGTTTTAAAGTCAATCAGAACATTTTTCTGATTTTTGTATCGTCCCGAGCCGACTCAAGGGTTTCCGAGTCGACTCCCCCTGTTTCTCGAGTCGACCTTGAGTTTTCAAGAGTCGACCCCTGCTTCGCGAGCCGACTCCTGACTGTGCGAGCCGACTCGACTCAGACACCAGAAAGTCTCATTTTTGAGCACTTCTCGAGTCGACTCCCCATTTTCTCGAGTCGACTCCCGACTTTCAGGAGCCGACACTTATGTTTTCGCGAGTCGACCCTCAATGGTTAAAATGTTTCTATTTTTGGTAATCGACCTCGAGCCGACTCCCTCAGAGCTCGAGTCGACTCCACGAAATCTGGGCGCGATTTTTAACGATGACACATCAGCCCCAACGGTAAATTTTTGAATAACGGCTATTTTTCCTTGTTCTAACGGATATATTTTTGCAGAATCTATAAATAGAGGAGTCTTTTCAAATCAAAACAAAAAGAGAAAATCAAAAAGAGAGAAAAGATATCATTTGAAAAGAGGGAAAAACAGAGCTTATTGGAAAAATCTTTTAGCTCAAAGAGAGTGATTCAAAAGGAGTGAAATCCAAGTGGAAGATTCGTCTACTCCTTCTCATCATTCCACAAAAGCCAGAAGAAAATCCAAGTGCGTTTCAAAGGTCAAATCTGCGGATTTTCAAAAGAGGAAAAGCTTCATCTCAACTCCAAAACTTCAACGGTCAAGAATCTAGCTGAGGCGTGATTCAACACTTCAAGAGGAGTTGAAGAGAAGAAGGGAGAAAGCCCAAGCATCTACCATCGGCAAATTATCAGGCTTTTCTAACCTTATATCATTTTGTACTTAATTTGTATATCTGCTCAAGGGGAGCACCTTATTATTCAAACTCTATCTTTATTATGTTTGCTGATTCAATCTGTGGATTGAATTAGTGGAGGTTGGTATACCTCGTTGCAAGCCGGAGTGCTTGTGTTGGGTTAGTTGTGAGCCCAAAGAAAAACAACGTGTAGGGTTTTGTGCTGGTAAGCCCGAGTTAAAACCAGCTGGGTTCGTTGTGCACCCGGTAAAACAACAAGTTTGAGTTGTGAGCTTGTAAAACAACTCGGCTGTAATCTAGAGAGATTATAGTGTGGACCCAAGTGAATCTTGGGAGTGGACGTAGGTGCTGGTTGCGCCGAACCACTATAAAATTGCCTTGTGTTTGCCGTGCATAATTTTCTCTATCTCTATCTCTCTTTATTTACTTGTGTATTAATTTTAGTTAGCCTCTCACTTGCACATCTTGCTAACTAATCAATTAAAGTTAAAAAGTCTTAAATTTTTAAGAACCCAATTCACCCCCCTCTTGGGTTGCCATCTGGGCCAACAATACTTGACTATGATTTCCACTACCCATCCTACTTGGTTTGTATCGAGGATGACCACAGATCTTGCAAACAGTTAAAGACTCATCATCCTTGTAATACAACATATATCCATTGAAGCAACAGTCTATTTTTTTAGCATATAGGCCAAGCATCGAAACTAAACTCTGTCTTGTAGAAGTCAGACGGTATTAAGTTACCGGGAGGACATATTTCTTTCATAAGCCCTACAAATTGATTAAAATGATGTTGAGATATATTGTTATCAAACTTGATACTCATCATTCTAACTGCAACTGACAACTCTGAGTGATTAGTACAACCTGATGCCGTTATGATGCATGCAACATCTCATAAAACTTTTTAGCCTCTCTATTTGGAGGCTCCTCCACATAATTTGGAGCATCCCTATTCTGACAAAAATCCACATTGCTATTATAAACATCTCCAAAATTTGGACCAGCAGCATCAAAAATCATGGCTTCGTATCTATTGGTTGGCTCATTATTATTCAATTGACCACAACTAGAAGCACTAAGTTAAGCAGTAGTTGAACCAGCAAATTGCATTTGATCAACACTATAATTCACAATTGGTTCAATTTCTTCATGTTCTGTTCAATACCAGTAGTCAGGTTTGAAGTCTTTTTATAAAGATGTACCTTTACTTCCTCTACGGTCAAGTACTTTGTATTTTTGCACTTGAAACAAGGACACCTAATTTTTTTCTCACTCAAAAATATAGGTTGTTGGCATGCAAAGTGAATAAACCATTCCAACCCTATTAGAAACTCATCTGTATAACCCTTTCAGTCTGGTAAAAGTCTATTATACATCCAACTACGATAATGACAAATCCCATAATAACGAAGCTTTAGAGTGTTTTCTTGATAACCAGCCTAAAACCATAAACAATTGATGCATGTTAATTTTGAGTTTGTATGAGTGCATAAGGAAAAGTAATGGAGAAAATTCTTTAAAAAATCCATGCAGTTAGATAAATTAGCCTAATCGATCATAACCAACAATCTTTGCTCTGCCCAATAAGGTTGTAGTTATATAAACTAGCATGAATGTGTGAACATGCACAACTATATGTTCTACACTAGACTGATGTATTTTTGGATAAAGAGATGGTGGCTTGCAAAATTTGGAAATTGTATATGTTTAGGTGAATGTATGTTGAATCATGTTGAACCTTATCGATATCTGAACATGTTATGCTGGTTGGCGTATATCTTATTCTACTCTAAACATGGGTGAACTTGCCCACACACAGCGTGTAGGGCCATTAATAATGGAGTAAAGTCAACGGATTTCAACCATGTTGACAATCTCTACCACCCGGACCCACACACACATGAATGCATATCCTCCATATATTCCATATGCTATTAATATTTACAAGTAGTAGTGCAATTAAGCAACAATTTATTGTGGCAGGCATGTATAGAGTCCACCAGTCTCTTGTCAAAATCTCTTGGTGGCTGGATGAGAGACTCCTAGTTAAGTATATCTTTGTTTGTTTGGGCTTGTCATTTTTAAGGCTACCTCACAAGTTGTCCAGTTTAAAATTGCCTTACAAACTCATCAACCAACTCTAAAAAATAAATTAAATAATAATAATAATATAATAATAATAATAATATAAATTTAAAACAAAAACTCAATAGCTCAGATTGAAAATTCTTTGTAGAAGCCTCGTACACCCTACGTACATTGCCTTTTTGAAACCACCAATTAACTTATATGACTTTATGGAGCTCTGTTGTTCTGTTTTGGAATTTCTAATTAAATGCTAATAACATCAGTTAAGAAGCAATTTAGAACCTTGTTTTTAATACAAATATATGCCATCTTTCCCTGATCCAGCAAAACATCCCTTAATGGACTTTAATAGACAAAAGATCAAACCCACCACTGCCTTGATCTTATATATATATATATATAGCCCTAATTAGCAAGCAATTAAACAAAGATGGAAGAGCACACTATGTTATATATATTGAAGCGAATCTTCAATTACAACCTATCATATCAATATTGAATGATAGATTATATTTTAGAAAAAGGATTGTAAAGTAAATTCGTGCAAGGGCAGAGAAGCATATAAAAGATTATGTCTTTGAGAAAAAAAATAAAAGAACAACTGTACTAAATCATTTCATTGTAATGAATTGTGTTTTCTCATCAATAATTGCAAGCACAAGTTAACCTGAAACTAATTCTTTGCTCAATCAAGACATTAAATTTATGGGGTTTTTTTATTGTTTGGAGGGGGGGGGGGGGAAGATATTATTCATGTTGATGATTCTTCCTCCCATCAATGCATTTGCCATTCATTATGCGGAAATCCCTTGTAACTCATTTTGAGAATATTATCCGCTTCCCTTCTTTTATGGGCATTTTGTGATTAGTTGATCTAATAGAGTTGCCTATGAGCTTAATTTGATAATTAAAAAGCATATTGTCTAGCGATATTTCAAAAGCCATGTTAATTTCCTCCAAGCATGCATGTTTATGATAGAACCTCAAGTTGCCAAAGTCCAAGTCTAAAACCAGGGTGAAAACATTATCATATATAGTTTTCTCAACTAATTGAGAGATCTTTTTACAAGCACCACCACTTGCATCTGAATTTTCTCATTGGCACGGCCGCTTGTGATCGCATGTTGTTGACGCCAAATCACCATCCTCGAACATCGATGAGCATCCGGTCGCCTCCTCCAGTGAGCCTAGGATCCTTCGGCGAGCTTCTTGCACCTGCGGGCCTGCAAACAAGTCCCGAGGGCTGAAGATTCCAGCGGAGACCCTTCGACGCTCAAGTCAGTACTCTGGGCAACAATCGTGAGCTTAAAGAAGCTCGAAAGAGAGAAGAAGAGAGAGGCTTAGAGCGTGCTCTCTGTGAGCAAGAATGAGCATTAAGAGTGTTGTTGCGGTTGGAGTTATTTGGTCGGGGGTCCCTCTTACCCATTTTATAGATGCTTAGAGCCTGTTAGTCTTAGGGCATGATCACTTGTTAGAGCATTAATTGATGGCAGCAACAGTGGAGCTTACCTCCAAGTGACATGTCAGGCTGCAGGCCATGTTCCATCAGAGTAGGTGGTTGCAGCTGGTTGATAGGTTATTTTGATTTGGATAGCTGTCGCAAGCTGCTGCAGGGCATGGTCGATCATTACAGCGCTTGCCATATGTGTCCCCCACATCATCCTTTTTGGTTGTCTTGTGCAGACAGTGATTGGTGATAAAGTTAGTCACGTGGGCCCCAAGGTATAGGTGCCTGGCACTATTCATGCATATGGTACTGCTCTCGGCCGAATGGAGTAGGCCGAGGGGCCGAGGGAAGCTTGGGCGGTTGCAGGACCGAGGCCGAGCAAGAGTTGAGGCTGAGGGAAGCTTGGCAGTCGTAGGTCCGAGGCCAAGTGCTGTGGGAGCCAAGGCCAAGGCGGAAGCTCGAGGTTGAGGCCGAGGCAAAAGCTTGAGGCCAAGGCTGAGGTGGTCGAGCACTGTTCATAGTGGTCAAGGCCGAGGTGGAGGCTCGAGGCCGAGGCTGAGGCCAAGGTGGAAGCTCGAGGCCGAGGCTGACTGGAGCTGAGGCTAACTGGGATCAAGGCCGACTGGGGCCGTGGAGCCTCGGTCAACTAGGGCCGAGGCCAATTTAGATGATGCTGAGCATCGAGGGGAGCTGAGGCCGACCGGAGCCAAGGCCAACTAGAGCCGAGGCCTTCTAGGTCGAGGCCGACTGGGGCCGAGGCCAATTGGGAGACCGAAGGGACCTCGGAGGCCGACTAGGGCCAAGGCTGACTGGGATGGAGACCGACTGGGACCGAGGCCAACTGGGATCGAGACCGACTAGGGCCAAGGAGCACTAGGGCGAGAACAATTTAGATGATGCCGAGTGCCGAGGGGAGCTGAGGCCGATCGGAGCCAAGGCCAACTAGAGCCGAGGCCAACTGGGTCGAGGCCGACTAGGGCCGAGGCCAACTGGGAGACCGAAGGGACCTCGGAGGTTGACTGGGGCTGAGTCCGACTAGGATCGAGACCGACTGGGACCGAGGCCGACTGGGAGACCGAAGGGACCTCGGAGGCCGAAGAGACCTCGAAGGCTGAGGGGACTGCGGAGGCCGATGGGACCTCAGAGGCTGAGGGGACCTCGGAGGCCGAAGTCGTCCTACGGGACCGAGATGAGGCTCTAGCAATTTCCTTCATGGTTTACTCTAACGACATTGGATCAGCCATATCAGATGCCCCCTCACCCCTGAGATGAAGCGGGCCCACCCTAGCGAGGTGAAAGGGGCATCACCTCCCAAGTAGCTGATCCTCACCTACCGCCAACTACCGATGGGCACGTGTCCTTGGGCATCATGACAATTTCACATGGACAATTTGGGGGATACAATGGGGCAGCCTCTGTCATCCATCCGATTTGCAGAGATTGTCCTCAAGGTGGGGGTGCCCATCAACTATGAGCTGGGGAGTTGGCCTCTTCTAGCTGTGAGTTGTTTTGGGGCTTCTTGATGGCTGAAAGTAACCATCAATATGTTGCAAGTGTATAATTTAAACAAAGGTATTACTCAATTGGCCATTGGCCGTTGATACAGAGTTGAAGCCGCTGAGGCTGAAATGAAACCGTTGAGGCTGTGACGAAGCCGCTGAGGCAAAGAGAGCCGATGAGGCTGCAATGATGCCATAGAGGCAGAGATAGTCATTGAAGCTGCAATGATGTCATTGAGGCAGAGAGCTGTTAAGGCTGCAATAATGCCGTGGAGGCAGAGATAAAGCTATTGAGGCTGAAATAAAATTGTCGAAGCAAAAATAGAGCCATGGGGCTGAAATAAAATTGCCTCGAGTGTTTGTGTGATGGTTCGGGGGGTGACTCGAGCGGGTACAGGCTGTTAGGGACTTGAACCGACTTGGGCATATGATAGCCAGACCGAGTGGTGTTTCGTTAGTCGTGATGCCGTCGAGCTCCTTCGAACTGTCTCAGGTGTTTGTGTGCTGGTTCAGGAGGTGGCTCGAGCAGGTACGGACTGTTAGAAATTTGAACCGACTCGAGGGCTTATCCTAGCCAGACCGAGTGGTATCCATTAGCCGTGATGCTACTGAGCTCCTTCGGAACCGCCTCGGGGGTTTCATGGCCGGCCCGAGGGGTGACTCGACGTTGCTGGAACCATAGGTCTTGAACCACCATGGGGGTTTCGCGGCCAGCCCTAGGGTGACCTTATGATCGTAGGACCATTGAGAGCCTTTTGAAAGGTTAATTTTGTTGGTTTCCTGTAATGCATTCAGACACTAAAGAAACTTTTTCTTAAAGTGTAGTGTACTTAGCTTTTCGTAACTGTTTGCCATTGCATCGTGTTTAGTGTCGAGCTGGCCTCGGGCTTGAGTGCCGATGGTACATCGGGCTTTAAGTACCGATCGGAGTCAGGCTTTGAGTGTCGATCAGAGTCGGGCTTGAGTGCCGATGGTACATGTCCGAGGCCGAGTGCCGAGTTGGAGTTTAATTGAGGTTTACAATATTGCAAGAATCAAAATTGCAGGCCCAATAATCAACATACAGTTATTGTTAGTGATGTGCAAGAAAACTAATTAAACCATAAAACTGATCTGAAACCATGATTTTGGTTTGGTTAAAGCTGATTTGCTTTTGTTCTCTCAGTTTATCTCAGTTTAAAATTTCTGAAATTGAAAAAAAGGGTTTAGCTTTGGTTTGGGCTTTTAAACTAGACCTAGTAATATCATATGGGATTTTAAACAAACAATTCAGCTGTAAATTATATCTGATGATCATAAAATAGTGGCATAATTTCTCAATTATATATATTACTAGAGTAGAGACTTTATATCAACATTTGAATGGATCATGATATATTAACCAACCTAAGAGTACATGCCTAATTATAACCCAAGTGTAACAATGGATTTTTTCTTTTTTAATCATTTGATATGGCTATGTAGCTTAATGCTGCAATATGTTTCATTTTCATTACGAATTTGATGGTCTTATAATTCAATCTCAAGAAGCGACACTAGTTATTTTCTTTTTTAATCATTTGATATGGCTATGTAGCTTAATGCTGCAATATGTTTCATTTTCATTACGAATTTGATGGTCTTATAATTCAATCTCAAGAAGCAACACTAGTTATTTCATAAACAAGAAGTATTAAATAGCATTCAGAGTAAATGAGTACAAAACCATGATGCATGCTGATAAAAACATAAGAAAAAACCCATTTGATCTTCTAATATACATGAACATTTTCATACCATTTTTTCTTCAGCTGCAACATCAACTAAAGAACCATTCTTATGCGTACAGGTTTTTTCAAACATTTCCAACCTACTTGGTCGCACCCCATTTGTAGCTTGGGTCTGTAATTAACAAATTTACTAAGAATCAAAAGAATACACAACTATAAGGTTAGAATTATAAAATAAATTTATATTATTTGTATTATTCATACTCGTTGCTCAATTACACTGAAACCAGTCCTACCGGTACAAGGAACCATATTTAGTTTTGATCTATTTTCTGCATTTGCTTTGCTCATTTTCTGCAAGTAAATATTGATAAATTAGTTAAATTAATACATAAAAGACACTTAAAACAATCATCTTTCTATTGCTTCATGCTCATGCTTTTCATACCTAAAAGTTTCACTATTCCAATGGGAAACAAGCCATTCCCAATCATCCTTGGTTATAACCTCATCTAGTAAGCGCTTTAATTTTGCTGGATCTTTATGTCGATTCTTATAAATTTCACACAACTCATTCCTATACTCTCTATATTGATCATTAAGTTTTCCTATCACAAATTTTGTTCTTCTTATAACTTCAGCCTTATCGAGTCCTTCCTCAAAGAGAATAAAATAATCCTGCAAAAAGATAATACAGTTTAGTAAATAATAAAATTAGTGATGTTATAATTAAAAAACTAAAAAAATCTTACCATGATACGGTTAATCATATTCCTTATTTTACCATCAGGAATTTCACTCCATCCTTTAACTTTAAGGGGTACAAAGGATCGATTTCTCACTATTGTACCACACCAACTTGCAAATTGAGCACGCTTCTCTTATGCAATTCTTCCCTTGTGATCCTACTCCACTACTTTCTTGGTCTTTGGATTTTTCAGCTCATTGTTCAAAGTCCTCCCTCGTCCTTTTCTTGTAGTATTCATGGATAAACCTACAAAATCATAAGCATACAAAAAAAGAAATTAAAAAACCACTTTGAATAAAAAGAATTAGGAATATATAAAAATAAAATATAAAGATACTTACTAAAGTTATCTTTTTCACCCTCTTGCACACAGTCAACATTTTCTCTAATAGTAGGTGAAAGGCCTTGTTGGATGATAGCATTAACTTCTGTGCCTCTACCTTTAGTAATGCATCTCCCTTTGCGATTACTAGTTTCAGCCATAATTATCTACCTTTATATATTAAGTTAGTAAAACTTTTGCTTGTTCCATATAGTATTACAATAATTCAATTTAAATAAAAATTTTAACACATCATAAAAGTCATCATCCATCAAAATTAGTAAAGAAACAAGAACCAGGTATCATCAAAACAATGCAATTAATAAACATTGAAATTAATTTCATTAAAGGGCTTTCACAAAAATGCTTAGTCCAAAGTAGAAAAAGAACAAAAAGAAATTAAAATTGTGCAAATATATAACATGTAGTGCTTTCATAAGTAAATAACTTCAACAATAGAAGCTTATGTCATCATAGTTCTTCCTCCTCACTATCATTATCATCAATTGAAAGTATACAGCAATAATAAGAATAATACCAAGAAAATAGAAAAATATATCTATACTATAAATATGAAAATTTAAAATGCACTAACCATTCAATCGGGTACATCCAACGATATATACCAGTCTAGCAATTTTAGCCTCGTTCACCAAATGTAGTGGAAAATGCATCATAATATCAAAAAATGATGGTGGAAAGAGCATCTCCAACTTACAAAGTGTTATTGCAATGGCAGCCTTTAACTTTTTCATATCTTTCATCCATAAAACCTTTGAAGATAACTCTTTAAAGAAAGAAGAAAGCTCAATTAAGGCTTCTGATAATGGTTTACATAACCTTCCACGAATTGCAAGTGGTAAAAAATTTTACAAAAGGACATGACAGTTATGACTTTTCAATCCAAATATCTTGTGCTCTTTGGAATGAATGCATCTGGAAATATTTGAGGAATATCCATCAGGCACCTTAATATTCTTTAAAAACTCACATAAAGCAGTTTTCTCTTCCATAGACAGTGTATAACATGCAACAGAAAATGTCCACTTTCCTTCATTTAGTGTTGGATGAAGCTTTTCTCTTACACCCATATCCTTAAGATCACGACGAGCTTTGAGACTATTTTTTGTTTTTCCTTCAATGTCTAAGAGTGTACCAACCACACTATCATATATATTCTTTTCAATATGCATGACATCTAAATTATGACACAAGAGAAGGTCCTTCCAATATGGTAATTCAAAGAAAATACTTCTCTTTTTCAATTATAGCTTTGCATGAAGTCTCCCCATTTTCTTTTTTTACCAATCTTATCAAATATAATATGTCTGAGCCCACGCAATTGATCAAGCACATCATATCCTAACAACTGCTTAGGAGGTGGCCTTAGCTCTTTCTCACCATTAAATTCCTTTTAGAATTTTGCCATCTATGGTTAAGTGCCATAAAGTCTTAATAGAAATTTTTTTGCTACTCTTCGAAGATGAAGATTTTTCAAAATTTGCTTTGCCTCTATTTGATTTCCATCGAGATACCCCACATATAACACAGTGGTTCTCATTAGCATACTCTTTCCAAAACAACATACAATCATTGACACATGCATCAATTTTCTCATAATAAAGGCCTAGATTTCAAATCATCTTTCTAGCTTCATAAAATGAATTTGGTAATGTCTCACCTTCGGGAAGTGCCTCCTTAAATAATTTAAGCAAAGCATCAAAAGCCTTGTTACTCAATCCATGAAGACATTTTAGTTGCCATAGCTTTAAACAAAAGATAGCTTTGAGAACTTCTTGCAATTCAGATATAAACATGTCTCGGTCTCACTTAGTAGTATATGAAACATTGAAGGTCTCTCATGAGGCTCATCTTGGTCATTTGTATTTAAATTTGTAAAGTCATAACCCTCTAAATAAGGGACTCCACAGGCATTATGTATCAACTCTTGCATATCATCTATCTCCTCATCTTCCATATCAGTTTCTTCATTGACATCAACATTATCACTTTCAATGTTACCTACACCTTCACCATGTAACGACCACTGAGTATAAGATGGGACTATCCCATGAATCACTAGATCAGCCTCAACATCATCTCGAGATCTATATCGAGTATTGTTACATTTGATACAAGGGCACCAAATTTTATTTTCTAGATCTATGTGCTCGAATGCGAAGTCAAGAAAATCTTTCACTCCATTTCTATACTCAAGTGATAATTTATTAGTAATCTGCATCCAATTTTTACTTATTCCAGCCATTTCATCCTATCAATTAAGCAAAAAATTAGAACAACATTAATAAGTTACAAAAGCATATCATCAACCACTGGAAGAAAGAAAGATTGGCAAAAAAATCCTAAACCATCGGAAGAAAGAGAGATTGAAGGAAGCTCCGTAACATTCCTATAAATGCTGTTATAAATAAGCAAAAACCAGGAAAAGGGGCTGCTATAAATGCTGGTGCTCATCCACAAAAATGGAGAAGATGCCTCACCGGTGCTCTGTTACCTGTGCTCAGTCATTGTTCGCTGTTGCCATCATCCCTTTTAAGGAAAGGGAGAAGACGAGAGGATGTTGTTGCCATCGTCCGTTTTAGGAAAAGGGAGAAGACGAAAGGATGGAAGGGAGAAGACGAAATGATAGAGTTAGATTGTGGGAAAAAAAGCTTTGCGGGTTAGGGGAAAAAAGCTTGGCGGGCAACTTGGCGCCAATGAAAAAAAAAACTCATTTCCAACGCCTTCTCCCAACCGTTCATTGGGAAAAAAATATTTCCCACGGTTGCCCTTTTCCATCGAAAAAAATAGCGTAACACAATGTATTTCCAACAAATATAAATGTTTGTCAGGAAAAAATACTTTTTTCTACATATAATTTACTATCGTAAGGAATAATTGATATTTCTCATGGTTGCCCCTTTTCCATCAAAAAAATAGCGTATCACAATATATTTCCAATGAATATAAATGTTTGTCAAGAAAAAATACTTTTCCTATGTATAATTTACTATCCGTAGAGAATAATTGTTGCAAATATCTTTTTTTATTGTAGTGTTATCTGCAGCATCAAGTTCATGTCTAGTCATCTCAGATAACTGAGTGCGGGTGACTCCAACTCCATAACCCCTCACTCGACCATAGCGCTCCGGTCTCATCAGCTCCGTAAATACCTCGGCCTCAATGCGACTACTCTGTATAGATGCTATAGAGTCATCAACATGCTCAGCAATAAGAGTTGTAGCTCTTTTGTATATTAATTTAAAAAAATAGTAAGATCTTATTGAATAACAAAATCAAATTAAAATCATTGAATAAAATAAATTATAATAAATAATTACATATAAGTCCCTCGACTCATCTCTAACAAAAGTGCCATCATGGTGAGTATGAGTTATTCGGTAAAACTCCACCTCACCGGGTTTTCGCCCATGCTCATCCATCTACAAGAAAAATTATATTTTTGTAAAACTAAATTTAATATTGATCAAGCTAGTTGCATGCAAAAAGTTTTCAACATTTACTTGGGTAGATTATAAAAGGTTCATTCAAAAATTGCACGAACTCTTGCATGACCCATATCGGGCGGGTCATCCACAGGGTCTTCTCGTGCTCCCCCTCAGTGCAAACCACCCAACAGGTGGTTCGACATTGTTCTGCGAACGAACTCTGTTGCGATCAGGCTCAGGATTCGATGGGACAATCTCTATTTGGACGGCTTTCGAGTGGAAGATTCCGACTAGTGGTTTGAGTTTGAGTTCCAAGGTTCTTGAATCCACCTTATTGGGCTTCGACGGAAACTACCTCGACTTCGAACACGTTGGAGGACCGAGGGCTAAAATAAAACTAAGCCAGTAGGAACTCGTGCATGCTGTAGAGGTGCTCGTTAACTCCATGAGTACCCAACAAGACAAGGTGAATCGATTAGATTCCAAAGTATCTGCAACAAACTTGCCAACAATTTTCTTAGCGAAATGCAAACCAACCGTAAGATGCTGGCATTGGAGAACGGTTGGGGATACCTCTCCGCCCAGTTGCTGCTCGCCGATAATAATGCCACGCATATCTTCAAACCTCTGCAGCCGCTAGATATCATGGGAATACGGACGCTAAGGGAGGCGGGTGCCACAATTGGCATCATACTGCAACCGTTTGTAACATGGTTGCCTCCATTAGCATCTGTATTCCCGTGATATCTAGCGGCTACAGAGTTTTGAAGATATGCGTGGCATTGTTATCGGTGAGTAGCAACTGAGCGGAAAGGTATCCTCAGCCATTCTCCAATGCTAGCATCTTATGATAGGTTTGTATTCTGCTGAAGAAATTGTTGGTAAGTTTGTTGCAGATACTTTGAAAACTAATCGATTCACAGATCATCTGAATCATGATGATCAGTGACTGCGCCCTGTCTTGCTGGGTACTCGTGGAGTTAACGAGCACCTCTACAGCATGCACAAGTTCCCACTGGCTCAGTTTTATTTTAGCCATCGATCCTCCAATGTGTTCCAAGTTGAGGTAAATGTCGTCGAAGCCCAAGAAAGTGAATTCATCATCGCATAGATGTAAAGAACCTCGGAACCCGAACTCAAACTACTGGTCGAATCTTTCGCTCGAAAGTCGTCCAAATAGAGATTGTCCCATCGAATCCTGAGCCTGATCACAACAGAGTTCGTTCATAGTACGATGTCAAACCACCTGTTAGGTGGTTTGCATTGAGGGGGAGCATGGGAAGACCATGTGGATGACCCGCCTGAGATGGGTCGTGCAAGAGTTAGCACAATTTTTGAATAATCTACCCAATAGCGGATGTTCCTTGCCACTTGCACATTAAACTCCTTTGTGAATTCAGCCATTATCTTTTGCTGCTGCTACACTAAAATGCTTGTTGATGGACAATTTGATTGCCTCCTGGGGTTAGCTGAAGTTGTAGTCCATTTATTCCCAAGATTGCATGAGTTATAGGGAAAACATTATTTAAGACTAGCAGCAAGCTAGTCAAGTACTGGAGCCACATGAGTGCGTTCCAAAAAAAAATAATATTTATGACAGCAGCAAGCTAGTAAAGGAGATCCATATGAATTTATCGTATGTTTCAAAAAAAAAAATATTTATGACTAGTGGCAAGCAAGCCAAGTGGAGCCACATGAATTTACCGTGTCTATTAGAAAAGACATATTTATGACTAGCAGCAAACTAGTAGCAAGCTAGACAAAGCCTTCTGAAAGGAAGCAAGGAACATGTCATTCAATAAGGACTTAATTGAAGGATATAGAGGTGATAGTATCTCATTACGGATTATCTGTTCTATCGGACTACTGGTGACATTGAAATCTCTTCTTACCAATCATGATCTTTGGAAGTTGCTTCTAACTTGCACTAATCCAACCAAGAATTTAGGCACTGTTGATATGGTGGATAAGGAGGGATATCCAAGGGATATCCCTTCTTATCCCCAAATGCTATAGCTACAAAGGATAGTGCTAAAAAAGTTTAACTAGAAGGGATAACCCATGGTTAAGGGGATAACCCATGTTTAACAATGGGTTATCCCCTGAACTTATTCCCTAGGAAACCCAGGAATAACTAAAGTTATCCCTTGATGGCAAAGTGATAATTTTAAAAAGATGCTTATTCCCTCAGCTATCCCCTGGATAAATGTTATCCTGTACATTTATCTAGGGATAACCCAAAAGTTATCAAATAGTGCCTTAGTCCCAAGAGAATGGTCGTGAAGTCTATAAATAGTAGAGTTATGCTCTACAATTATGGAAGGCTTGAAGCCTTCTCCCTATGCCTAGCCCCCACTGCCTCCTGCGCACCTAAGAGTAAAAAATTCGGATCCCTCTGTGGAGTCCCTCCAGGGGCGGCCAATCGGGAGCTCGGGCGGAGCACCGACGGCAAAAAGGAAAAAGGGGGGAGCAGTGAAAGAGAGAGTGATGCTGGGACTGAGCCAGGAGCTATGTGCGAGAGCTTGTGCGTACCTAAGAGAATCTAGGAGTGTCTTATTTATAGGCGATCACTTGAATCTTGAGCGTCGAAGGGTCTTTTGTGGAGGGCCACCCCCAATGCCTCTCGCGTGAGGACTTTTTTACAGGTCCGCCCAAGAGGAAGCCCGATCGGGAGACCGATCACACCCGAGTCCGAGGACAGATCTCGGCGGCAACAGATTGGAAGGGAGAAGCTATAAGTAGTATCCCAACTCAATTCATTTCAGAACCGTAGCAAAAGCTTTTGTAACAAATTCATTTAGAATTTGATTCTTCTTTGCATTGCACAAAGAGTGGTAGTCACTCATTTCTTTATTTATTTATTTTCCTTTATTTATTATTTTTTTTCCTTTGTTTTGTTTATCGGAATATGTATCAACACAATAAAAATATAAGAAATTAACATGTCTCAACGCCAATTCTTATATTAATCAGTTGCAATGCAATTGTTTACTCAACCTAATTTAAGGTATTAATTATCAAACAATAGAAGATCCATCACATCATAGCTATCAACAAAAAAAACCTATGAATAAAAAACTTTTATGGGAAGAACAAATCAAAATAGATTCCAAAGATATATACCGAATAAAAACCTACGAATAAAAAACTTTGTGGGAAGAACAAATCGAAACAGATTCCAAAGATATATAGCTATCACATCATAGCTATCAACAAAAAAAAAACCTACGAATAAAAAACTTTTGTGGGAAGAACAATTCGAAATAGATTCCAAAGATATATACCGAAGAAAAAAAACCCTAATTCCCAATTTGCTCAACAGCAAACCCACCAAGAAACCAACCTATAAGAAATTTCTGTGAACTATAAGAATTAAACAAATCAAGAAAAAAATCCTAAAACAAATCAAAATAGACATAAAAAAAAAACAAATCCATACTGCATATCCTTGTTACCATGCTAACAATTGAAAAAGGGCCATTCAGGTCGAGCGATTCCATGTCCCATTGACTCTGGCTGCGGCTGTATAAAACCGCCCCTCCTGATCCTCGTAAAAGATAATCTTCGAACAAAAAACTTGCTGCGGCTGTATAAAACTGCCCCTCCTTCTGATCCTCGTAAAAGATAACATCTTGGAAGAAAAAACTTGTGCCCATCTTAACGAGAGTCCATGCTTTATCTCCAGATCTCGCAAAAGCAAGCGATTGAGGAGAGGCGCAAATTACCACGGCAGTATACATAGAGTCAGACGTCCACATCACAATAGCCTTGGAATAGTAGTACCCACAAGTCTGATCCATGGTAATGAGGTTCATGAGGGACGACTGTGGGTTGTTGATGCTGTAATGGGAGACGCGGCCGGAGTAGTCGAAGATGGGCTCGACGTCCGAAAAGGTGGTGATGGAAGGGAGCGCGATTAGGACTCCTGTGAGCGGGTTGAACATAGAGAGCTCGGAAAAGTCATCTAAAATCATGAGCCATCCATTTGAGGAGCCAATGCAACGGCGCCATCTGACTCCAGGGATAGCGACTGTCAACTCCATGCCGTGATAGAAATCATAGAATCTGCAGATCTCGTTGGCTTTGGCCTCGGTTCTGGTAAGTAAAAGCCAAGGGACTTGAGGGGGGTTGGGATTCAAAGAGATGACGAAGTTCCACTTGGAGCAGACGGCGCGGCAACGGATGTAGTCGCGGAGGCAGAGGCGGCCAAAGATGGAAGCGAGAACATCGATTGTTAGATTTGAGATAAGGGCCATCCGATCCGATCCGAGAGAGAGGGGGCCGGCCGGGTTAATGGAGAAGAGCAAGCCAACTAGCCTGGAGAAACGCAGGGATCGATAGGACGTCTATCTCTAAACGGATTTATTTATAGAAAAAAATAAAAAAAAAAGGAGGGTTACGTTAATAGAGCAAGCTGCCGAGAAACGCAAGATTAACGTACGTGATAGGTCTCTAAAAGATAATGATGAGATGCGAATCCTTAATGAATTTGAATTTCGCATCAATCCAGGAATTACAATTTCCTCGATATCACGAACCTTAATTTCTATAATTCCGCACCAATCTAGGCTCTAACGGCCTGCCTCTTTAATTGGTCAATGCCCTGCCCGCAGCTTAATTTCCTGAAAAAGAAACAAAACAATAATTAAAGAAGCTGAGAAAAAATTGAGGAAAGAGGGAAAACAAAAATTCTAGATCTAGCTACGCTTCTCTTCCCTCTGCAATTAGTCGTCTTCAATCCTTCTCCCCACCCCTCAACCTCAAGCCATCATGAACCCACCTGATTCATACCATACCTATTCTTTATGTTAATAATATTAAAATCTAATATTTTTACTAATTTATGATTCGAATAGATAATAATAACTATTTATTTTACATAAATAATATTAATTTATTATTTATATATTTTCACATGTATTATTACTACTACTATTGCTATCATTATTTATTTATTTATTTACGATTATGATTTATTTTTATTTATGAATTATACAAAATTTATATAAAATCTAAAATTATTATTATCAAACTTTCAAATAAATAAAATAATGTGTCATAATTCATTTGCATATTAATAGTAGACAGTATCTAAACATATACAAATATTTTATTCAGAAATTATGTAAGATAATAATTTACTAAATTAATTACTCATGATAAATGGCTTACTTACCTTCTATCGCTAATCCATACGTCCAAATCAATTTTCTAGGCTTTTGACACCTACAACATAATATTTATATTTTAATTTTAAAATCAGGATGTGAGAGTGGCTCCTAAACTCTACCCAATCTAGTATAGTCCAGTATGAAGCATTTTGTACCAAAAATAAGTATCATTTTGGCATTAGACTAGTATAGTCCAGTATGAAGCGTATTGTACCAAAATAATGGTGTACCAATCATTCCATACTGAATCAATGATGTACTGATTAGGTGAACTGGAATGTTCTAATCTATAAACCGCTTCATATCGAGCCAAATATGAGGTTAGTGTGAGGTTGATATGAGGCTAGCTATATAAAATGGCTGGTTTGGGGTGGTACCGGGCCCGTATTGTTTTAAAATGATGAACTATATTAGTTCCACATTGGTACGGTTTCGTATGTCATACCGAGCAGTTCAGGATGGTTCAACATGCCTTGCTGGCATACTTAGAGTGCCAATGAGGAGATGGATGATCTTCCTAGGAAGGATGTATGTAACAGCTAGCATGTGGGATCTACTCTACCATGAGAGTAACTTCTTGAAACCTTTTTGCTAAAAATTAGGGAAGTAATTGTTTGAGTTCCAGTACACATATTGAAACCTTGTGTTTCATAACTGAGATTGATAAGATTCAAAGAATTTTTTTATCAGACATTCAGTTTGCATTTGTGCTATATATAGTATTTAAACTTGCATTGGCATTGTAATTTTATTCGTGCCTATTGTGTATATTGACATAAAAGAATACATGCAGGTCCTCGTTGTTGGACACTTCAGTGAACCATATGAAAATCTAACAACATCCAATATCTATTGTCTTTGGTGAGAAGCATGCTGCTGCAGAGATGATTCAATCCGGTGTCTACCGCTGTAGTGCAATGCCACACCCACCTGGCACAGTGAATTATTTCATGACTTTGGATGGCTATACGCCCATCAGCCAAGTTTTAGTTTTGATTATCCTTCAATGCCAAGTGTTCAGTTGAATGGACGGGTTACTTCATCAGAAGATGATGATGACAAGCTAAAGTGGAAAGAATTTCAGGTGCAGACAAGGCTTGCTCATTTGCTTTTCTCTACAACGAACAATATTTCCATTCGATCCAGTAGGACACAGACAAAATCCATGAAGGAAGAAAAAACATATGCATTAGTCACCTCTCCTTTAATCGAAAAGGACTGGATGAATCTCCTTACATTAAGTGGCAGCATTGAAGCCTCACATGTACCAGCTACTAGAGACTTGTTTGAGCTGGTTTTGAAAAATAAGTTGCAAGAATGGCTTTTGGAGAAGGTAGGTGAAGGTTGTAAAACAACTGAACATGATAGTCAAAGTCAAGGGGCCATCCACCTGTGTGCTATTTTAGATTATGCATGGGTTGTTCCTTTATTTTTCTTGTCAGGCATGTATTTGGATTTTCGAGATGCTTCTGGCTGGATGGTGTTGCATTGAGCAGCATATTTTAAGAGGTATAATATCTTCAATATCAAAATTCAATTTAGAAGATGCAAATTTCTTTTCTATTAAATGTTCTCTATGGTTTTAACTAAAGTTCTCTATACCGAGAACTAGAACCATTTTAGTATCGGATCAGTACTGTTACGTACAAATCGTAGCAGATCGGACTAGTATGGTTTGGTATGGACAGTGATATATATTGATCAGGTGGAATAGGAGGCCCCAACTCATGAACTATCCCAAACCGAATGGTTTAGTATGGTTTGGTATGTTGTTATGGGGTCGGTATATGCGGTTTGCCTTTCACACCAAGTCGGGAGGTGGAATCATCTCAGTTCTAGACTGGTTTGTTTTCGTTCACCCCCTGGACCTCTCGATTCGAGATGATTTGGCATACCCTGATTTTAACATTTAGGCCAAAGGTCTTCAGTTGAAAAAAAAAAGAGAGAAGATTTGGATGTCTTGTCACATCTTAGTCCATTTATTGACTTGTCCCTTCTGATACTCAGGATATAGCCATGCAAAATGACCCATGCAAAGGTCCCAACAAATTTCGGCTTTGTTTGGATCTTTGAAGGGAAAGGAAAGAGTAAAAAGAAGGAAATGGATAAAAGGGAAAGGAAGGGTAAGTAGCGTAAGTAGTTTAGTATTGTGCTAATTGACTGATTAAAATGTTGCAGGAATAGCACTACCTTTGACGTATTAGGAGACGTATCATTAATGTTGCAGGAATAGCACTATCCAGACTGCAGTGATATTTAAACTGTAGATCTTTATTTATTAATTAATTAATTTAATCAACAAATATTAGCTGTTTCATTCATGAATTTATGAAAATGAGATGGTAGACCACTTTTGTATGAATTGTTGTTCATCTTTCACAGGAACCGAACCCATTTTGATGCCCCAATAGTCCCAAATTTCCCTCCAGAATTTTGGGAAAGGAGAGAAGGGTGGCCTATGGGTAGACTTTTGGAATATTTGTTCAGAACCGATAGGAGAAAATTTCAAGCCACCATGGGGCAAAGTAGAGAGATAACAAGAGGTCCCAGCTCCATGCGATCAATTAAGAAGGGCTGGATGGATGGAATAAGTTCGGACAAAGGGGTGATTATTATTTACACTTGGATGGGTACTGCAGTGTTGGGGAGCGCGGAATACCCCCAAGATCACGGCTATAGCGTATATGAGTAATGCAAAAATCTTTTACCATTCTAATCTATGAGTATAAGATTATACCTTCAACTTGAACGCTGGAACACTTGATTTGATTGCTCGACCTCAACCTTTTGGCCTTCCGCCGTATTCCCGAAATACCTGCTTCTCTCACAAGATGGTGGGATCTCTCTCGGCCGACCTAGGGTTTCTTGCTTTTCTTTTTTCTCAAAAGCGTTAACCCTAGCAACCAATTGAGAGGGTATTTATAGGGCTACAACAGGGACCAAATAGGCAAATATGAAAAGGACTTCCCACGTAATTAAATCTCCTAATCCTATCCCGGGTTAGGATTTAATTACGTAAATTATAATTCATTCCACTAAAGAATTATAATTGTACTCCTAATCATATTCGAATTTATATTTTCGAGCCTTAATATTAAATACTTATTATCTCCCCACGTTAAGATTACAGATATCCACCAATTAAATTTAAATACTGACAATATAATTTAATTGGCTGTTATTATCCTTGAGACTTATCCACTTAACTTATTTGACGTATCGGATTCAAAATCCACTTGCAAGATTTGATACGATCAAAACTTATAAGCTTTCTCAAGGGGATATCATCAGTCCAAATTAACCGGACGTGGATTCCTTCAACTATTAATGTTCACCATATATATAATGTTATTGCCCAACCCACTGAGATTATTGACTCATATAGAATCTCACTCTATGTGTAATCAAAGCAATAATCACTACATACACGTGTCTAGTAATAGAATTCAGATTAAGAGCATAAGTAATCATAATATTCATGAGTTCTAAATTATTTTATAAAGTCAGTATAAAATAATCAACTCAACTGGGTCCTGTTCAATACACACAAAGTGTACTAGCACAAATAGTTAGAATAAACCATTCCCCGTAGTCAAGACAGACCTACTAAAATTTGTGCTACAGTTCTACTGATGGTGTGTCCAATTCCATCTAAAACTGTGAACAATAAACTTGTATTCCAAAAGAACCGATGATCTAGTCTTCTGTGTGTAAGCCGTACTCTACACACTAGATCAAATACTCTTTGTGAATACTAGACACATGCACATATATATAGTAAATGGCACACATTGCTCAAAATGAATTCTCATTAAAAATGTAAAGACATAACATAAAGCATATCTTTTAGTCTATATCTCTATCAATCTCCCACTTAGACTCAAAGCAATGCTTGTACACATCTAACTCCCATGCCCTCTACATGTCTATCAAAAACTTTTGAAGTTAAACTCTTTGTAAAAGGATCTGCTAGGTTGTCTTCAGATGTGACCTTGGTCACCAGCACGTCACCTCTTTGCACGATGTCACGTATCAGGTGATACTTACGCTCAATGTGTTTAGATTTCTTATGGGTCCTGGGTTCCTTCGAATTAGCAACTGCCCCACTATTATCACAATAAAGTGTAATAGGTAATTGCACTGAAGGTATCACACTAAGATCCAAAAGAAAGTTTCTTAGCCAAACAACCTCTTTTGCAGCTTCAGATGCAGCCACATACTCAGCTTCCATGGTAGAGTCAGCAACACAAGTCTGCTTCACACTCCTCCAGCTAATTGCTCCACCACCCAAAGTAAACACATATCCCGAGGTTGATTTCCTAGATTCATTATCTGATTGAAGTCCGAATCTGTATATCCTATAGGCACAAGACTATCTGCTTGGTAAACTAACATATAATCTTTAGTCCTTTTCAGGTACTTAATTATATGTTTTACTGCAGTCCAATGTTCTCGCCCAGGGTTAGACTGAAATCTGCTAACCATGCCTACGGCAAAACAGATATCAGGTCTAGTACATAGCATAGCATACATTAGGCTTCCTACTGCAGAAGCATAAGGAACTGCCTTCATACTTTCTATCTCTTCAGGTGTCTTAGGACACTGATCCTTAGATAGAGAAATTCCATGCCTGAAAGGAAGAAATCCTTTCTTGGAATTATGCATACCAAAACGGGTGAGAATTTTATCGATATAAGTGGCTTGAGATAAGCATATCATCCTTTGCTTGCGATCTCGCAAAAGCTTGATCCCTAGGATGTGACTTGCTTCTCCCAAGTCCTTCATATCAAATTGTCCAGATAACCATACCTTGACCGAAGATAACACTCCCATATCGTTTCCAATAAGTAAGATGTCATCCACATATAGCACCAGAAACACCAAAGTTTTTCCATCACGCTTCTTGTACACACATGACTCGTCAGGACTTTGATCAAAACCATAAGATTTAATAGCTTGATCAAAACGAGTATTCCAAGATCTAGATGCCTGTTTAAGTCCATAAATGGACCTCTTAAGCTTGCACACCAAGTGCTCCTGGC
This sequence comes from Calamus simplicifolius, assembly GCA_900491605.1. Classification (NCBI taxonomy): domain Eukaryota; kingdom Viridiplantae; phylum Streptophyta; class Magnoliopsida; order Arecales; family Arecaceae; genus Calamus; species Calamus simplicifolius. Next base: position 369,768 of record UESW01001298.1, read on the forward strand.
CTTTTACTATAAAACCGTTTGGTTGCATCATGTAAATGCATTCGTCAAGATTTCCATTAAGGAAAGCTGTCTTGACATCCATTTGCCAAACTTCGTAATCGAAATGAGCTGCAATGGATAAGAGAATCCGGATAGACTTAAGCATAGCTACTGGTGAAAAGGTTTCCTCATAATCGATCCCTTCTTTCTGAGTAAAACCTTTTGCAACTAGCCTAGCCTTGAAGGTTTCCACCTTCCCGTCTGCTCCTCTCTTCTTCTTATAGATCCACTTGCATCCGATGGGTTTTACTCCCTCGGGTGGTTCTACAAGATCCCAGACCTGATTAAAGTGCATAGACTCTATCTCTGATTTCATAGCATTTTGCCAAAGAGTTGCATCTTTATCCTGTAATGCTTCATTGTAGCTACTGGGTTCAGTATCCAGTTCATCAGAGATTCTGTCATATGACTCTCCAAGGAACGTATACCGTTTAGGTGTATTTACAACCCTCCCACTACGACGAGGCACAACCTGATTGTATGTGCTAGTAGTAATACGATCTGACTCTGATCCTTGTGCTCCATCAACCTGCACTGGTTCTGAAACTGGTGCATTAATGGTATCCTTTTGTATCAGTTCAGGGTCAGTTCGTGTTACTATACTTCTCCCACTACGAATAGTTATTGGGAAGTTTGGGAACCTACTTTCTTGTGGTGTTTCTGCTTGTACTATCGGTATTAAAGGAGCCTGTCTAGTTTTATCGCCTCTCAACTCTTCTAGAGCACTTTTACTTCTGGGTTTGTGGTCTATAATATAGTCCTCCTCCAAGAATCGGGCATTGGTGCTAACAATGACCTTCTGATCCTTAGGACAATAAAATAAACCACCTTTTGTTCCTTTAGGATATCCAACAAAGAAGCATACATCTGTCCTTGATTCCAACTTATCTGGTTTACCTTTTAGTACATGTGCTGGACAACCCCAAACCCGAACATGTCTTAGACTAGGCTTGCGCCCAGTCCATAGTTCTGTGGGTGTCTTAGGTACTGACTTAGATGGTACCAAGTTAAGAATATATGCAGCTGTCTCTAATGCATATCCCCAAAACGAAATAGGTAAGTCTGAATAACTCATCATAGATCTAACCATATCCATAAGAGTCCTATTCCTTCTTTCAGCTACACCATTCTGCTGTGGCGTTCTAGGTGCAGACAACTGGGATTCAATCCCAGCATCTAATAAGTAATCTGTGAACTCCCCTAAGAGGTACTCGCCACCACGATCGGATCGTAGTGTCTTGATATTTTTACCATGACGGTTCTTCGTTTCTGCCTTAAAAATTTTAAATTTTTCAAAGCATTCAGACTTACGGCGCATCAGATAAATATACCCATATCTTGAGTAATCATCAATAAAAGTGACAAAGTACTCAAAACCACCTCTAGCTTGGACGTTCATTGGGCCACACAAATCAGAGTGAACCAATTCTAATATCTCCTTAGCTCTATTGCCTTTGGCCGAGAATGGCCGCTTGGTCATTTTTCCTTCTAAGCAAGATTCACAGACCGGTAGTGCCTCTACTTCCAATGAACCTAATGGTCCATCTTGAACCAGTCTAGAGATCCGTCTTAGATTTATATGACCTAGGCGCAAGTGCCAAAGATAAGTTTGATTCATTTCAGAAGGATGTTTTCTCTTACATGGTCTATTATTGTCATTCACTTCATTTAGTTGCACAGTAGGAGAAACAGGATTAATAATATAAAGACCATCCACCAATGTACCAGAACAGATAAAATGTTTATTTTTCTTAATAACAACGGAGTCATTAAAATAAACTGAATATCCATCATCAACCAACTTAGAAACTGAAATTAAATTCCTTCTAATTGAAGGTACAAATAAACAGTCTTTTAATATTAAAATCCTATTTCTACTAAAAGAAAAGCTAAAATCTCCCACTGCAACTACTGACACTCTCGTGCCATCTCCCAGAAATATGTAAATCTCTCCATCACTTAGCTGCCGGGTCTGCTGGAACCCCTGCAAAGAATTGCAAACATGATTAGTGGCTCCCGTATCTACACACCAGCCACTAGTAGATAACAGCACTAAACAAGTTTCAACTACAAGTGAATGAGATATACCTCTAGCCTGTTTCCTGGCAAGCCAAACTGGACATTGCTGCTTCCAGTGACCTGGCTGCTTGCAGACAAAGCACTTTCCCTTCTTTTTTATTTCCCCATTGGGCTGTGGGGCATGATGCTATTTCTTTTTCTGAACCTTTTTCTTCTTCTTAGCATGAGACTTTGAAGAAGAACCTTTTTCAGTAACCATAGCAACTGCAGGCTTCATTATGAAACTCTCTGCTACCTGAAGTTCTTTAAGTAGCTCTGCCAATGAAAAATTCATTTTGTTCATAGTGTAATTTAGGCAGAACTGCTTAAAGGAATCAGGTAGGGACTGGAGAATGATATCAACTTGGGTTTCCCCATCCATCTCCGCTCCAAGGATCTCCAGTTCGTTCAGAAGGCTAATCATCTTAGAACATGATCCCTGACAGGAGTTCCTTCAGCCATATTAGTGTTCATCAGTTCTTTCATCGCAGTCTGCCTAGCTGCACGACTCTGATCCCCAAACATTTCTTTGAGGTTGTACATCATGTCATAGGCAGAGGGCATAGATTGATGCTGATGTTGCAGAACATTTGACATAGATGCCAATATGTAACACCGCGCCATCTCATCAGCCTTAACCCACTTACGGTAAGCTTGGGACTCCTGATCTGAAGCCCCTTCACCGGGCTCTGCGGGACAGACCTGAGTGAGCACATACTTGTACCCTTCTGCAGTTAACACTATATCCAGGTTTCTTTTCCAATCAATGTAATTAGGACCAGTCAATTTTTTCTTTGAGTATCACAGCAAGTGGATTGAAAGAAGACATTTTAATCCTGAGAATCATTCATACATCAAATAAGATATAATGAGCAATAAACTTTAAATTCAAAATTATAAGTAGGGCCCCTCAACCACTACATAATAATAGAATTCGCCAGCAGCCTAGTACATTTTGAATAGTATGCCTCGATGGGAGGACGTCTACTACTCATCATTTATCTAGACAGATAAAACCTATTAATTTTACTATCTAGGTAAAAGGTAACATACCAAGTAAAATTAATTAGCTGGCTAACTTTGGTCATATAAATATTTGTAGTGACTCCGATGGGGAGGATACCAATATTTATACCTAAGTGTATACCATCACTCAATGCTAGATCTATTGTCCCATGGTGGATCCCTCAGATGGAGAGGTAATCCAACATTAACAACCACCAGGGATTATTCTTGGTGAGCTGGCAATCAACTTCATCCTATGGGGAGGAAAGCACTAATGCTAACGCGTGAAATTAACTACCTCACCAATAAACAAGTGATGGGACCATGGGATTTAAATGTGATTAATTCCCTCTCCCACTTAGTTATTTAAACAATATTTTGAGGGTTATTAAACTTGTGTTTGATTATCTTATAAACACAAACAGCAAGTGATTATCCAATTAACCATGTTCTCCTAGTTATAGACATAAGAACAAAAGGATAAACAATCAAGCAAGTATGCAACATAACCAATATAAACAAGATAAATAACATCCCTGTTATTATGGTCAAAATTCTCCATGCAGATGAAGATCTCTGTCGCACCATGATTGCTACTTTGCTCGACGATTTGCCGCTTCGCATACGGGGGTCTGGGGGCTGGCTTGAAATCTTATCTGCAAGGATTCTGCTTAGAATCCTATCTTCATCCGATTCTAATCATCTCTTCATCCGATTCTTCTCAGAATCATATCTTATCCGATTCATCTCAGAATCATATCTTATCCGATTCATCTCAGAATCTTATCTTATCCGATTCATCTCAGAATCATATCTGCAACGTGCAGCAGGTCATCTTCCTCCATGGAGCCGCACCAGATTACAAAAAATCCTATGCCTCCATATAGGAGTTCACATGCTACGTATTTACAAACACAAAGCTCTCAAAAAACCGGAGCATACATGCTATAAAATATTACAATGATCCTAGCCTCCTTAAAACCGGAGTTCACAAAACAGATCTAAGCAATATTAAATCAGAATACATACATTCACGTGACCATAATAACAGGATAGAAACCTGCAAAATAACATTAGCAGCAAGCACAATCCATCCCACGCATGCATATTCCGATTAATGGAGAACATGGCCGCATTATTCATATACAGTATCAGCCGTGGCTCTGATACCATTATTGGGGAGCGCGGAATACCCCCAAGATCACGGCTATAGCGTATATGAGTAATGCAAAAATCTTTTACCGTTCTAATCTATGAGTACAAGATTATACCTTCAGACTTGAACGCTGGAACACTTGATTTGATTGCTCGACCTCAACCTTTTGGCCTTCCGCCGTATTCCCGAAATACCTGCTTCTCTCACAAGATGGTGGGATCTCTCTCGGCCGACCTAGGGTTTCTTGCTTTTCTTTTTTTCTCAAAAGCGTTAACCCTAGCAACCAATTGAGAGGGTATTTATAGGGCTACAACAGGGACCAAATAGGCAAATATGAAAAGGACTTCCCACGTAATTAAATCTCCTAATCCTATCCCGGGTTAGGATTTAATTACGTAAATTATAATTCATTCCACTAAAGAATTATAATTGTACTCCTAATCATATTCGAATTTATATTTTCGAGCCTTAATATTAAATACTTATTATCTCCCCACGTTAAGATTACAGATATCACCAATTAAATTTAAATACTGACAATATAATTTAATTGGCTGTTATTATCCTTGAGACTTATCCACTTAACTTATTTGACGTATCGGATTCAAAATCCACTTGCAAGATTTGATACGATCAAAACTTATAAGCTTTCTCAAGGGGATATCATCAGTCCAAATTAACCGGACGTGGATTCCTTCAACTATTAATGTTCACCATATATATAATGTTATTGCCCAACCCACTGAGATTATTGACTCATATAGAATCTCACTCTATGTGTAATCAAAGCAATAATCACTACATACACGTGTCTAGTAATAGAATTCAGATTAAGAGCATAAGTAATCATAATATTCATGAGTTCTAAATTATTTTATAAAGTCAGTATAAAATAATCAACTCAACTGGGTCCTGTTCAATACACACAAAGTGTACTAGCACAAATAGTTAGAATAAACCATTCCCCGTAGTCAAGACAGACCTACTAAAATTTGTGCTACAGTTCTACTGATGGTGTGTCCAATTCATCTAAAACTGTGAACAATAAACTTGTATTCCAAAAGAACCGATGATCTAGTCTTCTGTGTGTAAGCCGTACTCTACACACTAGATCAAATACTCTTTGTGAATACTAGACACATGCACATATATATAGTAAATGGCATACATTGCTCAAAATGAATTCTCATTAAAAATATAAAGACATAACATAAAGCATATCTTTTAGTCTATATCTCTATCATGCAGGACCCAGAGGAGGAAAATTAGAGCTAGGCCTCGTTTGAATAAACAAGTAGAAAAGAATAACACAGACCACGGAAGAAGTGGGGAAGCTACAAACTATTGATATGATTACTTAAAAGTTGTTTGAATAAAGTATGGGCAAGTGGGCAGGGGTGGAAGAATTATAAACAGATGGCAAGCGTTTCGAATCTCCTGGGCCACGTGCCGAGAAAGGGAATCCCTTGCCTCGCTCCACAATTGTTGCGCGAGAGTCAAAGAATCTCTACTTTTACTTTTATTATGGGTTTGAAAAATTGCCTCACTCGACAATTGTTGCGCGAGAGTCAAAGAATCTCTACTGTTATTATGGGTTTCAAAAATTGGGTTCCATTGTGGAATTTGCATTCGCGGAGCTAACTTGTGTCCTTGATAATTGTAAGGCTTTGATAATAATTGACTTTTTTGGCAGAAAAAAAAATTTTCATCCTTAAATTCTCACTCAAAATTTATTTTAGTTCTTAGTCGTAACAGTTTAGTCTTTCAGTTTAATTTTTAAAATTACTTTATATATATTGATTAAAATCGACAAAATAACTCCTATATTACTTCATCATTAGTTTACTGGCTTACGTTATCAGCTATTTCATGTACCCATATCAAAATGAATTTTGACTAATTCATGTAAAAAAAATTAAAAATATAATAATTTTAAAAATATTAAAAATATAATAATTTTAAAAATATTAAAAATATTTTTTAGTAAAAGTTTTGGGTCAAAAGCAAAGCTAGGCAGCTTAGTTCCTAGGATAGCATCTAAATTTAGAGTATACATTTATATAATGGAGTGTGTGACATCATCGAAAATTAAACTAAGTACTTCTATCAAATGAGAGGGATGGGAATCTATTTCTTTTTTTTTTTCCCTTCAAAGACCTGAGAGGTGGTCGAGCCCAACGAAGACTATTCTTAAAAACCTGCCAAAACCCAGGCCCTGCTCAGAATGCCGAGAGTTGGGAGTCGGTGGAGGGCAAAAATATGCCAAGCTGGCCAGCGGTCGGTTTGTCGATGCCTGCGCTTGTCTCACGTTTAATTTTCATTACTACATTATGGTTTCACCTCTGAAAAAAAAAAATCTTAGATACGTTGCTAAGCAGCACCAGCAAGGGCATCTTTATAAATCCCGGCACCTACCAGCGCCACTAGTGGTTGCTCAACTGATAACCACGCATTCCAAAAGCAGAAACAAACAACTAATTCTTAAAGGCTATGTTTGAAATAAAAAAAAAATTTAAAAAATAAGGGATAAAGGGATATCCAGGATATTTTTTTTATTTTCAAAAGCTATATAACTACAAAGAATAAGTCTGAAAAAGATTAACTAAAAGGAATAATTCATGTTTAACCATAGATTATCCTATGAACTTATTTCATAGAGAACACATAAATAGCTGAAGCTATCTGCGATAGAAACAACTTCGAAACGATATGGAGTTCCTAGAGTTTGAGATAATAACATTCTAACCAGATAAGACAGAGGGAAGCATGGCACGTCCACCGGGCACCATATGTCGAAATAGGGAACAGAGATCAAAAGTTGGTTGGATCATGCCACCTAGTTTTAGCCTGTCTTGTTTTATGAATTGACTTAAGTTAGCACTGCTTAATTCTAAGGTTGGCCTTTCAATCTCAAGTCACCCGGCCAAATTAAGCCATCCCAGGATCAATACAAAATTATAACCACTAGATCTAATTCATATCCTATACAAAATCACCATCCAAATCACGTTGTGTCGATGGACTGGGTCCAGTCATGTGTTAGAAGTATGTAGCAGCTTACAAAGCCATGAAAATACGGAACGTTATCATTTTTATTTTCACACACACACCATATACATATATATGTATATATATTTCAATATCTCTTTCAGTGCGTTATAATTCACACAACTGCATGCAGTCTTTAAATCTAGCTACTAAGAAACAATAACAAAATTAATGCTTTTTAATTCCATTAATGCAATATCTATCCTACTTTAACTAATTAAAACAATTATTTAACTAATTAAAAAATGGTTATCATTTCCCATTCACACTACTACACAGTGCGTGAGAGATTTGGGACAAACCAATTGGGCTGAGGCCTAGCTTGATGAGTGCCCTTCGGATAAAAGGAGGGCTCGACGCTTCCATCCTCCAAATCTTTATATACAAAGAAGCCCTCCCAAAAATCATCAGTGAAATAGATAGAATTTTCTTTCAATGTAGAAAAGTCATGCTTTGAGACTGCAATGAAGTGATTATCGCCCAAGAATAATGCATAGTTGCCCAAGCTTTTCACCGCAACCCATTTGTCAGCATCACGATCAATCATGTAAACCCGGAATGAAGTTAGCCTCCAGTCATTATTATCAATAGAGATATCGTCCACCCTCAATACCTCGAAAAGATTACCCAATATCTCGATCAAATACTTCCTCTTCCAGGCGATTAACCGAAAAAGGGGTCCATTCACTGCTACTGTGCTAACAATTGAAAAAGGGCCATTCAGGTCGAGCAATTCCACTGTCCCATTGACTCCGGCTGCGGCTGTATAAAATTGCCCCTCCTCTTGATCCTCATAAAAGATAACATCTTCGAAGAAACAACTTTGGCCCATCTTAACTAGAGTCCATGCTTCATCTCTGAATCTCGCAAAAGCAAGCGATTGAGGAGAGGCGCAAATTACCACGGCAGTATACAAAGAGTTAGACGTCCACATCACAATAGCCTTGGAATAGTAGTACCCACAAGTCTGATCCACGATAATGAGGTTCATGAGGGATGACTGTGGGTTGTTGATGCTGTAATGGAAGATGCGGCCGGAGTAGTCGAAGACAGGCTCGACATCCGGAAAGGTGGTGATGGAAGGGAGCGCGATTCGGACTCCGGTGAGCGGGTTGAACATGGAGAGCTCGGAAAAGTCATCTAAAATCATGAGCCATCCATTTGAGGAGCCAATGCAACGGTGCCATCTGACTCCAGGGATATCGACTGTCAACTCCACGTTGTGATAGAAATCATAGAATCTGCAGATCTCATTGGCTTCATCGGCCTCGGTTCTGGTAAGTAAAAGCCAAGGGACTTGAGGGGGTTTGGGATTCAAAGAGATGACGAAGTTCCACATGGAGCAGACAGCGCAGCAACGGATGTAGTCACGGAGGCAGAGGCAGCCAAGGATGGAAGCGAGAACATCGATTGGTAGATCTAAGATAAGGGCCATCCGATCTGATCCGAGAGAAAGAGAGGGCCGGTAGGGTTAATGGAGAAGAGCAAGCCGCCTAGCCTAGAGAAACACAGGGATCGAACATGATAGGATGTCTATCTCTAGAAGGATTTGTTGACGCCGAGTCACCCTCCTTGAATGCCAGGGAAACGGAGGTCCTCCTCACCGGTTTCCTGCAAGAAAAGTCTCCAGAGACCGGATGTTCTAGTGGGGACCCTCCAACGCTCAAGTCAGTCACTCGGGAATAGGCAGAGGTTTAGCTAGCAGAAGGAAGCAAGAGAGTTAGGGTTCAGAATCCTTCCCTTCTTGTAAGTGCGGGCTTTTATACCTGTTCAAAGATCTCCTCCTTTTTTTTACTTCAAAAGATTTTTGATCTCTAGATATCCCTGTCCGATAACGGACAAAAAGGAGGGGCTGACAATGACAGGTCGTATCGTTACTGTGCATCGGGGGCATCCTATTCGATTTGCCACCCGTCAGTACAGTATCATGCGTGTCGGGTGGCTATGGTTTCACCTGGCGTGCGCCATTATCAGGTATGGCCGCATGCAGCCAAAAGCAAGTGGTGGATCATACTCTGTAATAGGATATGACCATGCACGGTTGCAGGCAAGTGATGGACTATGTACCATAACGAGGTATGGCCATGCATTGTTACGGGTGCGTAGTGGGCCATACGCCTTAATGGGGCATGGCGATGCACTATAGAAGGCGAGTAGCGGGCCACATGGGCATGCCAGGTGGCTCGTAGCTATAAGCTGACCTCTGAGGTTAGCCTCGAAGGTTGCCTCGAAGGTGGGCCTTGGAGGTGAGCCTCGGAGGTTGGCCTCGGAGGTTAGCCTCGGAGGTGGGCCTCGGAGGGGAGCCTCGGAGGTTGACCTTGGAGGTTGGCCTAGGAGGTGGGCCTCGGAGGTGAGCCTCGAAGGTTGGCCTCGGAGGTTAGCCTCGGATGTGGGCCTCGGAGGTGAGCCTCGAAGGTTGGCCTCGGAGGTGGGCCTCGGAGGTGGGCCTCGGAGGTTAGCCTCGGAGGTTGGCCTCAGAGGTGGGCCTCGGAGGTGGGCCTCGGAAGATGGCCTCGAAGGTTAGCCTCGGAGGTTGGAGTGGGACGCCATCAGTCCCTTTATAGTTAACCCTGACGGTGTTGGATCAGCCACATCAGATGCCCCCTTGCCCCTGAGACGGAGCGGGTCCACCCTGGCAAAGCGAAAGGGGTGTCACCTCTCCAGTGGCTATCCCCGTTCACTGCCAACTGCCCCCAGCCACATGTCTCTGTAGGGTGCGATAGCTTAGCGCGGGCGACTTGGGGGACGTGAAGGGGCAGCCACTACTGTCTGTTCGATCTGCCACGATCGCCCTCGAGGTGGGGTTGTCCTTTTGAAATTCATGAAGAGCGGCCGCCATCATTGCCATTATTACGCTGGCATTAGCGGTCTCCCATCATTGACTGGAGGCGGTTTGTTCCACGCGCCAAATGCCTACCGAGGCAGACCGGCCTATAGTAGGAGTCCGCGTGGCTAGCAAATCGAGCCGATATGATTTGAAACTTGACAAAACCTGGGCGAAGGCTGTATACCCGTCATTTTATTTCAGTTATCTTCTTCCTCTGGTCCTTTGCTCCCTCTGCAACTCGAGAATCGCCCCCCACCATTTCTTTCTCTAGGTTAGCATTCTATCCCTCCTAATCCTTCCTTCCTCTTCCTCAAGCTTTCGTCATGGCCTCCTCACCATCCTGGACTTCTTATGCTCCCTCTGACAACCGCATTTCTCCCTCGAGGCTTCGTGTCTCTTCATCTCCTTCTTCTTTATGGTCTTATGATCCGGAGGACCATCTTCCTTTGTCCCAATGGCTGGTTGTTGCCAGGGCTCCTGCAAGGGGATGCTTGGCGGCGACCAGCCGGGCCCCAGCGAGGAGGCGCCAGGGGCGGCCGGCGCCTCTTTGAGGATGGGGGCGGAATCCTCGGAGGGGACCGCCTCCACAGTAATGGGCCAAGACTTAGCCAAAATTAGGGCTCATTACTAAGTACCCCAAGATGTCGGACTCTTCCTTTCGACCTTCGATGACGGGTAGTCTCCTCCCAGCCTGGCAGAGTAGCCGTTTACGAGATTTCCCTTAGGTTAGGCCTTTGTCTACTCTTTCATCCTTTTTTTGTTAACCTTTTGGACTATTACTCTATGACTCCCGCTCAACTGGTCCCAAACTCCCTTCGGACCGTCTGCGCTTTTGTTATCCTCTACTACTGCCTCCAAATCACCCCCCGACTCTCTCTCTTTCACTGCTTTTACACCCTTAGGCAGCAGAGGGATTGGTGGCTATTCCAGCCCCGACCCGATCGGGTCCTCAAGCTTCTTCTCCCTACTTCGGTCAAGGAATGGAAATCCCGTTTCTTCTTTGTTGACCTTGACCAAGATAAGTCCCGGTGGGGGGACCCCGACCTCCGACCCAACATGAACTCCACCATCCTCCCAGGAGATCAAGAAGCTCTGGGGCAACTGTTGACTGCCAACATCCCCAGATACAGCTTGCTTCTGTTGGAGCACAACCTCCAACTGGCGGGCCTCACCACACAGAGCGGTGAGTAATGGATGCCCCAGCACTTAGTCAAATCGCCCTCTCTTTTCTTCTTCTTTTTTTCTCTTTTTTTTTTGCTAACTTCGACTGGTCTCGTGCAGCAATGAAACCTCCAACCGCCATGATCAGGAGGGCCGCAGTCAAGCAGATGAGGGCCCAGGGTGGCCCAAGCAAGGGGCAGCAGGCACCGACCCCCATGCACCTCACTGTGAGGGCGTCTCCACCTGCTGAGCAGCGTGACTCTCCATCGGTCCGAAGGTGGACCTGATGGCCGATACCCCGCCAGAAGGGGCGAGGGCTGAAGGGGCAACGACGGAGGAGCCGGCGATGGTGGAGCAAGCAACGATGGAGCCTCTAGCTTCCAGTGAACTACCCCCGGCCGAAGCAGATAGGAGTTAGGGGGAGGGGCCATCGGGGACAAGCCCACCCCCCGAACAGATACCAACGAGTAGCCCTACGCGTGCCGAGACGGAGTACATCGGAAACACAGAGGGGAGCAGGGCCGAGCCAACCCCTCGTGGGTTCTCATTGATAAACGATGGGCGTTGGGCTGAACAACTCATGTCTTACACCATTCAGCCGGATATTCAGGAGGAGCTCCGAACCCTGGGGGCGAATAGGTTCTTCCGGGAGATCTTCTCGGCCCTCGTCCGAGTAAGTATTTTTCTTCTTGCCCTTAGTTTAGAGCACTTAAGCGATTCGCATAGCTGACGCTCTGAGTGCAGGTGGCCAACTCCGTTGTGCTCACTCGGGAGGCCATCAGCGAGGGGGAGGCTGTCGCCCACCAAATCCAACAAGATGCCAAGGACACCCGAGCCCGGGCTGAGGCTACGGAGAAGGCCTTGGAACGGGTAAGGGCCGAGTGCACCAGCAAAATAAAGGAGGCTGGAAGCAGAGCCAAGGCCAAGGCACAGTATGAAGCCAAGTTTACCCGGTTGGCTTGGTTTGCTCCAGATATAGTGACCACTGAGAGAGCCAAGATCATCAAATTCACCGAGGGACTGAGGCCCAGACTGATGCAAGCAGTCAATACTTTTGAACTCTCCACATTTAGTGCTGTGGTGAACAAGGCCTTCGTGCTTGAGAGAGATATGGGGGTGGTCCAGAAGCAGTGGGAGCAGCAGCAGAGGAAGAAGAAGGGGTCTTCTTCTGACCAGTCTTCAGTTTAGGCTAAGAAGAAAGGTCCTTATCAGGCCCCCTCAGGATCGAAGGGTAAGGAAACCCATTTCCCTCACTGCGGGAACTCCCACCTGGGCAGGAGGTGCCGAGGGACGGTGGGCAGGTGGGTCACAAGATGGCCATCTATCCCTTTCAGAGGGATCAGCAGCCTCCTTTGGATCAGGGTAGAAGCTAGCAGCAGCAGCCTAGGACCCAAGGAAGGGTCTTTACTCTCACACAGCAGGATGATGCCGCTTCTAACTCCGTAGTGATAGGTATTCCTATTATTTAAATACTTTTTTAAGATTATTTCATTCATATGCAATGTGATGCATTGATCATGAATGATAAAAGTAATGTTAAACATCCTGACATCTAAGACAAACTAAACTTTGTGATCAGGTATATTTAAAGTAGGCAACACTTATGCTCAAATCTTAGTAGATCCGGGTGCCACACATTCATTTGTATCTAGCACTTATCTCACTAAGGATAAATCTTTGACACCCGTTCCTCTATAGCAAGAGTTGCACATTGCTTTTCCAAATGGTGATGTTATTAGGGTAGACTCAGTATGCAGATCTTGCCTGATTAACATGGGAGATAGAAGGTTGAAGGCTAATCTAATCGTCCTCCCACTGAAATCCTTTGATGTTATCTCTGGGATGGACTGTTGGCCTCCTATCATGCTTCAGTAGACTATTTCAGGAAAATGGTAATCTTCAAAATTCTTAATCAACCTGAATTCAGTTTTACTAAAAGTCAGAAGCATCTAGCCTTAGTGTTCGTGTCAGCACTACAGGCCATAAAGAATTTGAAAAAAGGCGACCAAGGATTTATTACTATGGTCAAAGACCTTCAGCAGGAAGAGGTCAAGTTGGAGGATATTCTAGTGGCTCAGGAATTTCCTGATGTATTCCTAGATGATTTGACTGAATTGCCCCCAGATTGGAAAGTTGAGTTCACTATTGATTTGGCCCCTAGCACTGGACCTATATCCAAGGCCCCATACCGTATGGCCCCAGCTGAGCTAAAAGAGTTGAAGAGCCAATTATAGGAGCTCCTAGACTAGGGATTTATCAGGCCTAGTGCTTCTCATTAAGATGCTCCAGTATTATTGGTCAAAAAGAAAGATGGAAGTCTTTGGCTATGCATTGATTACCGAGAAATTAATAAGGTAACAGTGTGGAACAAGTATCCATTGCCGAGGATTGATGATTTATTTGATCAACTCCAAGGAGCTCAGGTATTCTTGAAGATTGATCTTCGGTCAAGATACCATTAACTCAAGGTCAAGGTTGGGGATGTGCCAAAGACAGCATTTAGAACTAGGTATGGCCACTACGAGTTCTTGATGATGTCGTTTGGGTTGACTAATGCCTCGGCAACATTTATGGACTTGATGAACAGAATCTTTAAGCCATACTTGAACCAGTTTATGGTGGTATTCATTGATGACATCCTGGTGTATTCTAAAAGCCAGGAGGAGCATGTGGACCACCTGAAGATTGTTCTGCAAACTCTTCGAGAGAAAAAGCTTTATGCCAAGTTGCAGATGTGTGACTTCTGGTTGAGCCAAGTATCATTCTTGGGTCATATAATATCTGAAGATGGCATATCTATAGACCCAAAGAAGATTGAGAAAGTTGTAAACTAGAGTCAGCCTTCCAATGTATCCGAAGTAAGAAGCTTCGTGGGACTGGCTAGATATTATTGCAGATTCATGGAGGGCTTCTCTCACATTGCTCTATCCCTGACTCACTTGACCCAAAAGCAAACGAAGTTTGACTGGACTAAGGAGTTGAGAGGAGTTTTTAGATGCTGAAGCAATGCCTAGTATCAGCCCCCGTCCTTACCCTTCCATCAGGATTTGGAGGATTCACCCTATACACGGATGCTTCTTGGAAGGGATTGGGATGTGTTCTAATGCAAAATGAGAAGGTGATAGCTTATGCCTCCAGATAGCTAAAGTCATACGAGCAAAATTATCCTACCCATGACTTGGAGTTGGCCGCCGTGATTTTTGCCTTGAAGATTTGGCGACATATCTATATGGAGAGGCATGTGATGTGTATACAAACCACAAAAGTCTAAAATACATTTTCACTCAGAAGGAGTTAAACTTGAGGCAGAGGAGGTGGATGGAGCTACTAAAGGATTATGACCTGAACCTGCACTATCACCCAGGGAAGGCCAATGTGGTAGCTGATGCCTTGAGCAAAAAGTCCTCCTCGGAGTTGGATTTTATGATCACTTCTCAGCCTCACATCCAGAGAGGCCTTGAGAAGTTGGAGGTTGGATTGCGAGTATAGCGGTTCGATGGTCAAGTAGCAGCACTTGTACTCCAGCCCACCCTGATTGATCAGATCAAGTCTTCCCAAAAAGAAGACTTGGACCTGCAAAGGATTAAAGAAGCTGTAAAGTCAGGGGTTTAAAATGAATTTGTTATAATGAAGGATGGATCCCTAAGATTTGATGACAGGCTCTATGTGCCAAATGTGGAGGAACTAAGAGCAAAAATTCTAAGGGAGGCTCACTACTCTCCCTATGCAGTGCACCCAGGAGGCACCAAGATGTACAGAGACCTAAAAGAAAACTTTTGGTAGAAGGGAATAAAAAAAGAGATTGCTCAGTATGTGTCCAAATGTTTAGTATGTCAGCAAGTGAAGGCTGAGCATCAAAGGCCTGCGGGACCCTTTAGTCTTTGATGATTCCACAGTAGAAATGGAAGAAAATCACTATGGATTTGTGACTGGACTGCCTAAGACCCCCAGGAGCAATGATGTAGTATGGGTTATTGTAGACAGATTGACAAAGTCAGCCCATTTCTTGCCATTTAAGGTTGGGATCTCCTGTGAGAGATTGGCCAACATGTATATTTAGCAAATTGTGAGGCTTCATGGCATTCCGTATCTATTGTATCAGAATGGGATACTAGGTTTGTGTCCAATTCTGAAGAGTCTTCATAGAGCTCTGGGGACAAAATTGAACTTTAGCACAGCCTTTCATCCCCAGACAAATGGGCAGTCTGAGAGGACCATACAAATCCTGGAGGACATGTTATGAGCCTGTGTAATGGACTTGGGTGGTGCTTGGGACAACCACTTATCTTTCGTAGAATTTGCTTATAATAATAGATACCAAGCCAGTATCCAGATGGCTCCATTTGAGGCTCTGTATGGTAGAAAATGCAGATCTCCCTTATGTTGGGATGATGTGGGAGAGAGAAAATTGTTGGGCCCTAAACTAATTCGACAGACAGTAGAGAAGGTGCAGTTGATCACATACGAAGGATTTCCACTATTTTGAAGGAAAAGAGAAAGAGCCCTAAATCTTCAACTTCTCTTCAACAAGCTTCAGTCAAGAATCAAAGTTCAAATCTGTTTAGCTGATTCAGAGGAGAAGAGAAAAAAAAGAAAAGCTCAACCTCAAATCGCTTCAAAAATAGGCTTTTCTATTCTTATTTATTTACATTGCATATTTGCTCATTTAAGGAGATGTTAATTGTTGTAGACTTTTTCTAAATTGCTTGTATTTTAATTCAATCAGGGGATTGAATTAGTTAAGGTAGTTGACCTCGGAGTAAGCTAAGTGTAGCTTATGTTGGGTTGTGTGCTGGTGAACCCATGAAAACCAGCTGGATTCGTTGTGATCCCGTGTAAAACAACAAGTTCGAGTTGTGATCTTGGAAAATAACTCAGCTATAATCGGGATGATTATAGTGTGGACCCAAGAGTTGCTTAGTGGACGTAGGTGTAGATAACACCGAACCACTATAAACCTTTTTGTGTTTGTCATGCTTATTACTCTCTCTCTTATTTATATTGTGTTTATTATTTACTGCATCTCTTCACTTGTGCACATTAACTTAGCGAAATTGGTTTTTAAGTATAAATTTTTTTAAAGAACCCAATTCACGCCCCTCTTGGGTTGCCATCTGGGTCAACAATTGGTATCAGAGCTTGTGCTCATTTTGGCTTGATCTAACGATCAAGAGCTAAAGATCCAAATGGTAGCTCAAGCTGGATCATCTTTTTCTGAAGGTCAATCCACCAACCGACCTCCTTTATTTAGTGGCATAAATTATTCATATTGGAAAGCTAGAATGAGAATTTTTATTCAAGCTTTAGATTATGAATTATGGAGTGTCATTATTAATGGTCCTAGCACTCCCACACATATTATTGATGGATCTATAGTTCCTAAGCCTGAAAGGGACTGGAATAAAAATGATAGGAAAATGGCTCAGCTCAGCACCAAAGCCATGAATGTCCTATACTATTTTTTGGATGCAAATGAATTCAACAGAATATCCACATGCATTTCAGCCAAAAAAATATGGGATAGGTTGGAAGTTACTCATGAGGGTACCAACCAAGTTAAGGAATCTAAAATTAACATATTAATGCACAAATATGAACTATTTAGCATGGAACAAAAAGAGTCAATCACATGCATGTACACTAGATTCACTGATATTGTAAATGGTTTAAAAAGTCTTGGTAAGACTTATACTAACTCTGAATTAGTGCGCAAAATTCTTAGTCTCTTCCAAGATCATGGGAAGCCAAAGTGACAACAATCCAAGAAGCCAAAGACCTGAACATTCTACCTTTAGAGGAGCTACTTGGATCCCTAATGACCTATGAGCTAACAATGAAACAACATCAAGAGAAAGAGGTAAAAAGAAATGAACAATCACACTCAAGGCTGCAGAAGATAAAAAGAGCAGCAGTGAAGATGATGATGAGACGGCTCTCCTTACTAGAAAATTCAAGAAATTTATGCAAAGAAGGAGACCCTTCCATAAGAGAAAGTCTGGAATAAGAATGGAAGGAGAAAGAGAAAGAGGAAGAGAAAAGGATAAGGACAAAGATAAGGGTCCCTTAATATGTTATGAATGTAAGAAACCGGGACATTTTAGATCTGAATGTCCTCAATTGAAGAAGGGATATAAAAAGAAAAAGAAAGCCTATGTTGCAACTTGGAGTGATAGTGAAGAATCTTCATCCGAAGAAGAACAAAAAAGAGGTTGCCAACATATGCTTCATGGCGAACGACAATGAGGTAAATTCTGAAACCCCCAATGTTGATTTCACTTTTGATGAGTTATATGATGCTTTCAATTAATTAGTTAGTGATTTCAAGATTTTGAGAAACAAGAACAAGTCATTGAAAATTGAAAATTTAGATCTTCTTAAAATGAAAGATAAACTTGTTTTTGAGATCAAAAATTTGAAATCTAAAAAGAAGACATATTGAAGGAAAAAGAATCAATTTCTAATGAAAATCTAATTTAAAAAAGAAGTTGATAAGTATAAGAATATTATTGATAAATTTATAAATAGCTCAGAAAAACTTAATTTACTATTAAACAATAAAAAACTATTTTTGATAAAGCCAGTTTGGATATAGACCACATATGAAACAAAAATATGTCACAATTTCTTTGTAAAGAAAAATGATATTTCATGTTAACACTATAACAAGAAAGGATATAAATCGTATGAATGTAATTTCAAAATATCTTATAAGAAATTAAATCTTAAAGGCAAGAAAATATGAGTTCCAAAAGGAACAATCTTTATTGCTACTAATCATGAAGGACCCAAGAAGGCTTGGGTACCTAAACATAAGATTTGATTGTCTTGCAGGAGTGTCTTGCGGCCAAAGGATCAAAAAGGAAATGGTATCTTGATAGTGGCTGCTCAAGACACATAACGGGTGACAAGGAGCAATTCATTACCCTTGAAATCAAAAGAGGAGTTGTAAATTTTGGAGATAATGGCAAAGGCCAAATTATGGGCTTTGGTAAAATTCAAATAACTCTCTCAACTTTTATTAAAAATATTTTATATGTAGATGGATTAAAGCATAATTTGATTAGCAGTAGACAACTATGTGATAAAGGTTTCAAAGTTTCCTTTGAAGCTTTTATTTGCACTGTTTCAAATCCCATTGACAATAGCATTATATTTATTGAAAATAGAAATGACAATGTATACTTAATTGATTTAGACAATTTGTCTACTAGTAATCATTGCTTAATTGCTGATAATGCTTAAGTGAATGAGATTGGATGGCTATGGCATCGTAGATTAGGTCATGCAAGCATACACTTGATTTCAAAATTGATTAGAATGGATTTAGTTAAAGGACTTCCAAAACCGGATTTTGAAAATAATAGAATTTGTGATGCATGTCAATTTGAAAAAAAACTAGAAATTTTTTCAAATCTAACAATATTATTTCTACTTCTAGGCCACTTGAGCTACTTCATATGGACCTTTTTGGACCTACTAGAACCACTAGTCTAGGAGAAAAGAAATATGGTCTTGTGATAGTAGATGATTATTCTAGATTAACTTGGGTATTGTTTTTAGCTCATAAAGATGAGACTTTCCCTATATTTTTGAAATTATTCAAGAAAGTCATAAATAAGAAAAATAACACCATAGTGTCTCTTAGAAGTGATCATGGAACTAAGTTTGAAAATCATTTGTTTGAAAATTTCTACATTGAAAATGACATTCATCATAACTTTTCTGCACCTAGAATACCTCAGTAAAATGGAGTTGTAGAAAGGAAGAATAGGACTCTAGAAGATATGGCCTGTACCATGCTATATGAAAGCCAACTCCCAAAGTACTTCTAGGTGGAAGCTATAAACACAGCATGTTACATCCTAAATCGAGCTTTAATTAGACCAATCCTTAAGAAAACTCCCTGTGAATTGTAGCATAATAGGAAACTAAAGTTCTCCATACTGAGAACTAGAACCATTTTAGTATCGAACCAGTACACTTCCGTACAGAACGTATTAGATCGGACTAGTATGGTTTGGTATGGACAGTGATATATATTGATCAGGTGGAATAGGAGGCCCCAACTCATGAACTGTCCCAAACCGAATGGTTTAGTATGGTTTGGTATGTTGTTATGGGGTCGGTATATGCGGTTTGCCTTTCGTACCAAGTCAGGAGGTTGAATTGTCTCGGTTCTAGACTGGTTTGTTTTGGTTCACCCCCTGGACCTCTCGATTCGAGATGATTTGGCATACCCTGATTTTAACATTTAGGCCAAAGGTCTTCAGTTGAAAAAAAGAGAGAAGATTTGGATGTCTTGTCACATCTTAGTCCATTTATTGACTTGTCCCTTCTGACACTCAGGATATAGCCATGCAAAATGACCCATGCAAAGGTCCTAACAAATTTTGGCTTTATTTGGATCTTTGAAGGGGAAGGAAAGAGTAAAAAGAAGGAAAGGGATAAAAGAGAAAGGAAGGATTGTTCTTCCTCTCTTGTTTGGAAAGGATGGAAGAAGAAAGGTAATATCAAAAATCTTATTTGAATGGAGGGAGAAGAAAAGAAGGGAAAGAGTTATGTGATAATTATATTCCTTTAGAATAAGAATGAACCAAAAGAATGAATGAATGAAGAATAGAAAATAAAGAAATATTTTGATCTTCCAATAAAGTATGACTTAAATTTTTCTTCTTCCCCAGCTTACCTTCTGATTTGGGGGTTAACAAATTTACCCTCGTTGAGAGGGAAAGAAGGGGAACTAGTTACTCCCATTCTCTTTTCCCTCTTTCTTTCACCCTCCTCCCAAACAAGGTAACTTATAATCTTTCTTCTCCTTTTTTTTCCCCTCCCCTCCATTCCCTCCCATCCAAACAGACCCTAAACGGTCCCACCAAATTTAAAACTTTAAGTATCAAGAGTTCAGTTTCTTCAGGGAGGGAATGTAGCCAAAATCACCCATGCTATGCAAAAGCATATAGAGAATATGGCATGTATAGGTGTAATAACAAGAAAGGAATGGCTTTTTATATTAGAAACCAGTGGTATTTACAGGTTGTGGATCTGTTTATCCCTCCTTTGATGGCTTGAGAATCCAAAATGTGCCATGAGAGCACCGTTTAGTCTATGCTGCATCATAATAATTGACAATGCAGCTGTAGCTATTTAAATTAAATTTCTTGAGTAGACATAAATTCTATCATATAAACAATATAATCTATCAATGATTGGATTCTATGTTAGAAAATCAGTTCCATATGTGACTATTATACAACATGATAGCATTATTGACAACCTTGTGCATGTTGTGCATGAAATCTTAAATGACTCAACCAAGTTATAGATCATCATGATTAATCTGAATGCAGTTCAGATGCCTCAAACGTTTGACTATTAGTTTGTACCCTTTTTTCTCCTTTTAATCGTCCACAGGGTCTTCCCGTGCTCCCCCCTCAGTTCAAATCACCCAACAGGTGGTTCAACATCGTACTGCGAACAAGCTCTGTTGCGATCAGGATCAAGATTCAACGGGACAATCTCTATTTGGACAGCTTTCGAGCGAAAGATTCCGACCAATAGTTCAAGTTCAGGTTCTGAGGTTCTTTACATCTATGCAATGATGAATCCACCTTCTTGGGCTTCGACAGCAGCTACCTCGACTAGGAATGCGTTGGAGGACCGAGGACTAAAATAAAACTGAGCCAGGGGGAAGTCATGCATGCTATAGAGGTGCTCGTTAACTCCATGAGTACCCAGCAAGATAGGGCACAGTCACTGATCGTCATGATTCAGATGATCTGCGAATCGATTAGATTCCAAAGTATCTGCAATGAACTTGCCAACAATTTCCTCAGCGGAATGCAAACCGACCGTAAGATGCTGGCATTGGAGAATGGCTGGGGATACCTCTCCGCCCTGTTGCTACTCGCCGATAACAATGCCATCCATATCTTCAAACCTCTGCAGCCACTAGATATCATGGGAATACAGATGCTAAGGGAGGCGGTGCCACAATTGGCATCATACTGCAACCATGCCAGAGATGCGAGGCCGAGGGAATTTGCGCTCGCCTGACGCCCTGTAGGACAACCGCTGGTGGAGGTATTCTATGTGAGCGTCGACGATATCGATGGTGAGAAGCCAGGCAACCTCGCACTACAGCAAATTTAAGGGATGACAGTGCTTTTAAAGTTATTTCCTGATGCTTTTTTAGCATCAGAAAATGGCCTTTTGACGCTTTTTAAAGCATTGCTAGGTGGCGAAGAAAATTGCCGATGCTTTTTAAAAGCATCGAGAAAAATAACTGTGCAAGTTTTAAAGCGTCAGCAAAGTAATTTGCCGACGCTTTAAAATGCATCGGCAAATTACTTTGCCAATGCTATTGTAAGCATCGGCAAGTTACTTTGCTGACAACGCATCTATTTTTTCCCGACGCTTATTAAAGCATCGGGTTTTAATTTTTTCGATGCTTACAATAGCGCCGGCATCTCCAACGATAATTTTTAAAAAAATAAAATTACAAACATTTAAATTAAACATGTATAATAATGTTATTAATAATCACATTCCTTACATTAAATTTATATTAAACTACAATACAATCATAACAAATGTAAAATCACATTGCATACATTCTTAAAATCCAAATTAAAATTTTAAATATAAATTTCATTACAATCAATAAGAGAGTTACAATTTGAAGTTTAACAAAATTTAAAAATACAAAAAATGGAAGATCTAAAATAAAAGTAGGCGAGGCCAATGATTTGTAAGAGGAAGATCGTCACCCTGTCCGCTCCGATCTAATGCTCCAGGAGCCTATAAGAATAATTAAAAAAGTTTAATTTGCTTAACTATCAATTACAATATATTAGATAAATAATTGATATAATGTAAGAATATATATTTAATAATATATGTATTTACCTGGTGTGGAACAAACATGTGTACAATAGATGTAAGCCGCTCAATGTGCTCTCTAATAGAATCCATCGCTGCTCTATCGGCGGCACTCCTCCATTGCATCTCCTACATCGCTGCATCTTGTACGACACTCTTCCGTCGTATCTCCTCAATCTCATGCTTAAGTCTGCGAACACCATCCGCAGCATCTGCAGCATCACATTCATGTCTAGTCATCTCAGACAACTGAGTGGGGGTAACTCCAACTCCATAACCCCTCACTCGACCATAGTGCTCCGGCCCCATCAGCTCCGTAAACACCTCGGCCTCAATGCGACCACTCTATGTAGATGCTGTAGAGTTATCAACACACTCACAATAAGAGCTGTAGCTCTTTCCTGTTTTAAAAAAAAAATAGTTAGATCTTACTGAATAACAAAATCAAATTAAAATTGTTGCATGAAATAAATTGTAATGAATAATTACATATAAGTCCCTCGACTCATCTCTGACAAAAGTGCCATCATGGTGAGTATGAGTCATCCAGTAAAACTCCACCTCACCGGGTTTCCATCCATGCTCATCCATCTACAAGAAAAATTACATTTTTGTAAAACTGAATTTAATATTGATCAAGCTAGTTGCATGCAAAAAGTTTTCAACATTTACTTGGGTAGATTATAAAAGGTTCATTCAAAAATTGCACGAACTCTTGCATGACCCATCTTGGACGGGTCATCCACAGGGTCTTCCCATTCTCCCTCCTCAGTGCAAACCACCCAACATGTGGTTCGACATCGTATTCCGAATGAACTCTGTTGCGATCAAGCTCAGGATTCGACGGGACAATCTCTATTTGGATGGCTTTTGAGCAGAAGATTCCAACCAGTGGTTCAAATTCGGGTTTCAAAGTTCTTTACATCTATGCGATGATGAATCCACCTTTTTGGGCTTCGACGGCAGCTACCTCGACTTGGAACGCATTGGAGGACCGAGGGCTAAAATAAAACTAAGCTAGTGGGAACTCATGCATGCTGTAGAGGTGCTCGTTAACTCCATGAGTACCCAGCAAGATAGGGCGCAATCACTGATCGTCATGATTCAGATGATCTACGAATCGATTAGATTCCAAAGTATATGCAACAAACTTGCCAACAATTTCCTCAGCGGAATGCAAACCAACTGTAATATGCTAGCGTTGGAGAATGGCTGGGGATACCTCTCTGCCCAGTTGCTGCTCGTCGATAACAATGCCACGCATATCGTCAAACCTCTACAACCACTAGATATCACAGGAATACGGACGCTAAGGGAGGTGGGTTCCACAATTGGCATCATACTGCAACCATGCCAGAGATGTCGAGGCCAAGGGAATTCGCGCTCGCCTGACGCCCTGTAGGACAATCGTTGGTGGAGGTATTCTATGTGAGCGTCGATGACATTGACAACTACAACAAATTTAAGGGATGGCCTTTCGATGCTTTTTAAAGCATTGCTAGGTGGCGAAGAAAATTGCCGATGCTTTTTAAAAGCGTCAGGAAAAATAACTGTGCTGACGCGTTTTAACGCATCAGCAAGTTACTTTGCCGATGCTTTAAACGCGTTGGCAAGTTACTTTGCCGATGCTTAAAAATGCGTCAGCATAGTTATTTTTCCGGACTCTTGTTAAAGCGTCAAGCGTCGGGATTATAATCGCTTTTTAAAGCATAATTTTGCCGATGCTTCCAATAGCATCGGCATCTCCAACAATAATTTTTTAAAAAAATAAAATTACAAACATTTAAATTAAACCTGTATAATAATGTAATTAATAATCACATTGCTTACATTAAATTTATATTAAACTACAATGCAATCATAACAAACATAAAATCACATTGCATACATTCTTAAAATCCAAATTAAAATTTCAAATATAAATTTCATTACAATCAATTAAGAGAGTTACAATTTAAAGTTTAACAAAATTTAAAAATACATAAAATGGAAGATCTAAAATAAAAGTAGGCGAGGTCAATGATTTGTAGGAGGAAGATCGTCACCCTGTCCGCTCTGATCTGATGCTCCAGGAGCCTATAAGAATAATTAAAAAAGTTTAATTTGCTTAACTATCAATTACAATATATTAGATAAATAATTGATATAATGTAAGAATATATATTTAATAATATATGTATTTACCTGGTGTGGAACAAGCATCAATGATCTGATACTCCATGAGCCTATAATGTGCTCTCTCATAGAATTCATCGTTGCTCTATCGGCGGCACTCCTCCATTGCATCTCCTCCATCTGCATCTTGTATGACACTCCTTTATCGTATTTCCTCAATCTCATGCTCAAGTCTGCGAACACCATCCGCAACATCTGCAGCATCACATTCATGTCTAGTCATCTCAGATAACTGAGTGGGGGTAACTCCAACTCCATAACCCTCACTCGACCATAGTGCTCCAGCCCCATCAGCTCCGTAAATACCTCGGCCTCAATGCGACCACTCTGTGTAGATGCTGTAGAGTTATCAACACGCTCAGCAATAAGAGCTGTAGCTCTTTCCTGTTTTAATTTTAAAAAAATTAGTTAGATCTTACTGAATAACAAAATCAAATTAAAATCATTGCATGAAATAAATTGTAATGAATAATTACATATAAGTCCCTCGACTCATCTCTGACAAAAGTGCCATCATGGTGAGTATGAGTCATCGGTAAAACTCCACCTCACCGGGTTTCCATCCATGCTCATCCATCTACAAGAAAAATTACATTTTTGTAAAATTGAATTTAATATTGATCAAGCTAGTTGCATGCAAAAAGTTTTCAACATTTACTTGGGTAGATTATAAAATGTTCATTCAAAAATTGCACGAACTCTTGCACGACCCATCTTGGACGGGTCATCCACAGGGTCTTCCCGTTCTCCCTCCTCAGTGCAAACCACCCAACATGTTGTTCGGCATCGTATTGCGAACGAACTCTGTTGCGATCAGGCTCAGGATTCGATGGGACAATCTCTATTTGGATGGCTTTCGAGCAGAAGATTCCAACCAGTGGTTCAAATTCAGGTTTCGAGGTTCTTTACATCTATGCAATGATGAATCCACCTTCTTGGGCTTTGACGGCAGCTACCTCGACTTGGAACGCATTGGAGGACCGAGGGCTAAAATAAAACTGAGCCAGTGGGAACTCATGCATGCTGTAGAGGTGCTCGTTAACTCCACGAGTACCCAGCAAGATAGGGCACAATCACTGATCGTCGTGATTCAGATGATCTGCGAATCGATTAGATTCCAAAGTATATGCAACGAACTTGCCAACAATTTCCTCAGCGGAATGCAAACCAACTATAAGATGCTAGCATTGGAGAATGGCTGGGGATACCTCTCCGCCCAGTTGCTGCTCGCCGATAACAATGCCACGCATATCTTCAAACCTCTACAGCCGCTAGATATCACAGGAATATGGACGCTAAGGGAGGTGGGTTCCATAATTGGCATCATACTGCAACCATGCCAGAGACGTCGAGGCCAAGGGAATTCGCGCTCGCCTGACGCCCTGTAGGACAACCGTTGGTGGAGGTATTCTATGTGAGCATCGACGACATTGACGACTACAACAAATTTAAGGGATGGCCTTTCGATGCTTTTTAAAGCATTTCTAGGTGGCGAAGAAAATTGCCAATGCTTTTTAAAAGCATCAGGAAAAATAACTGTGCTGATGCATTTTAACGCATCGGCAAGTTACTTTGCCGACGCTTTAAACGCATCGGCAAGTTACTTTGCCGACGCTTTAAAATGCGTCGGCACAGTTATTTTTCCTGACTCTTGTTAAAGCGTCAAGCATCGAGATTATAATCGCTTTTAAAGCATAATTTTGCCGACGCTTCCAATAGCATCGGCATCTCCAACAATAATTTTTTTAAAAAAATAAAATTACAAACATTTAAATTAAACCTGTATAATAATGTAATTAATAATCACATTGCTTACATTAAATTTATATTAAACTACAATGCAATCATAACAAACATAAAATCACATTGCATACATTCTTAAAATCTAAATTAAAATTTCAAATATAAATTTCATTACAATCAATTAATAGAGTTACAATTTAAAGTTTAACAAAATTTAAAAATACATAAAATGGAAGATCTAAAATAAAAGTAGGCAAGGTCAATGATTTGTAGGAGGAAGATCGTCACCCTGTCCGCTCCGATCTGATGCTCCATAAGCCTATAAGAATAATTAAAAAAGTTTAATTTGCTTAACTATCAATTACAATATATTAGATAAATAATTGATATAATGTAAGAATATATATTTAATAAATATGTATTTACTTGGTGTGGAACAAGCATCAATGATCTGATGCTCCATAGCCTATAATATGCTCTCTCATAGAATTCATTGCTTCTCTATCGGCGCAATCCTCCATTCCATCTCCTCCATCACTACGAACACCATCCACATACAAGAAAAAAGGTTTTTTCCAACGAAAAACTTCATTGGAAAAAGTAATAAAAACAATTAGGAAAATCTTTCTTAACGGATTTTAAGTCCGTTGGGAACCGTTGGCAAAACTATTGTTGGCAAAAAAAAAAAATGAAAGAAAATCATACCGTTGGGAAAAGTTTAGTTTTTATGACCGAAATAATTCCGTTAGAAAAAGCTGTATTTATGATGAAAAGTTGTCCGTTGGAAAAAAGTAAATTAGCTACGAAAATAATTCCATTGGAAAAAGATATTTATGATGAAAGTTATCATCAGAAAAAATAATCTAGTTTTTATGACGGTAATAATTCCGTTGGAAAAAGCTATATTTATAACAAAAAGTTTAGATACCTATTTAGATATCAACTTATATATACCTATTTTTAACAATGACTATAAATATATTCCTTGAGAAAGATATATTGCTGTAATTAATATTCAATTAGTAATGCTAAAAAAATTTTAAAATAAAAACTCAAAACTTAATTAATGAAACCATACAATTTAATCAAACTACACAATTTATCCACCATAGACATTACAAATTCACATATATGTATCAACATAATTACATATAGTCATACCTAACCTAACTAGTAACCACCAAAAGATAGCTAAATTCTAATAAAACATAATTACATATAGTCATACTTGCTCTCCCACTTGCTTTGCTACCAAATTCATTAGTGTTGCAAGTTTCTCTTTCATATCTTGAAACTCCTTTTTAGTGTCCTAAAATTTTTCCTTCATGTCATGCAAATTCTTTTCAGTAGTTTCAAGTCTTAATTCTATATTTTTTGCTCTTTTTATTGCATCTTCAATCATGGTCCTTGATTCTTGAGCTTGAATAGACCTCAAAGTAGATTGATTTGGACCCATTCCTTCACAAAGAAGATGACCATGTTTACTTGGGCCAAAAACATGCATAAATATTTCTTCATCATTATGAAAAACCTCTTCCTCATCACGCTTTTGTTTAAGTTCTTTCACTCGTGCCTGCATTAAAATTTAAATTCTCAAATACATGATACATGATACATGGAAAGAAGCAACTAGATTCATTAATGATACATGATACATGATACATGGAAAGAAGCAACTTTGATACTTTGATAAATGGAAAGAAGCATCTTTGATACATGATACATGATACATTTCATGGTACATGGAAAGAAGCAATTTTTAAAAAGTTTGCCAATGATACATTTCATCATGATCTGCAGGTGGTGTATTATTATTAATGGTTTTTCCACAGTCGTGTTTATTATTTTTTAGGCCTCACCAAAATCTGATTGTATGGTCACATGAAATAACAATCTTGCTTCTTTTGCCCAATTCCTTGTCCCAAAAAAAATTATGGCATGTTTGGTTACTATAACTGGACGCTTTTGTTTTGACGCATTAAGAATTTCATCTTTGGACCAAAAACAAGCAATAGGTGGCATAGATGTCCATAGTTTTAGCTGAAAAATGTAATTCAAATGCTGCAACTTAATTATCCTACAGCCGAAGCAATCATATGTTGAGTTGCAGCAGCTGAAAGTACCTTGGAGTGTCGTGTTACACTTGAGTGTAAATTTGACTCCATATGGCCTATCAGTAACTTGCAACATCTTTAATTACTACAGGCCAGATGATGTCAGTATAATGTCATTATCCAAAATTGGACAATATCTTTTTATTCATTCTTAAGAAAAAAAATGGAAAACCCATGAAATTTCAAAATTTGGATAAAATTTATGGCAGCTTTTGCATGAATGCTACCGAAAATGAAACTAGCATATATTTAGGAGGGAAGTTCTCCAAGCAGAATACAAGTGACCTTTTCAACCTGGTTGATTTTTTATTTTTTCCATTTTATTTGTTAAACATATATTTTAAATCCCAAAACAAAGGGTTGTATGTACATTAGCCAAGTTTTCAATTTTCAATAAGGTAAAAGGCACATTATGAATGCATCTATCTATCTAAACTAAATCTTTTAAAAAATAACAAAAACATTAAAAAAGGAAATTCATGCAATAGGATGTATTCTTAAGGAACATAAATTATATATATACAGTTTGGTGAATTCAAAATTTTCTAGAGTTGAAAGTCTAATGCAATTAATATGCCACTTCTTTGACTACCTGTCTTATGGTAGATAAATGAGTAAAATATATCATGATTTTATAGCTATATTGGTGCTTCAAGTTGGAGTTTAATTGAGGTTTACAATATTGCAGGAATCAAAATTGTAGGCCCAGTAATCAACATACAGTTATTGTTAGTGATGTGCAAGAAAACTAATTAAACCATAAAACTGATCTGAAACCATGATTTTGGTTTGGTTAAAGCTGATTTGCTTTTGTTCTCTCACTTTATCTCGGTTTAAAATTTCTGAAATTGAAAAAAAGAGTTTAGCTTTGGTTTGGGCTTTTAAACTAGACCCAGTAATATCATATGGGATTTTAAACAAACAATTCAGCTGTAAATTATACCTGATGATCATAAAATAGTGGCAGAATTTTTCAATTATATATATTACTGGAGTAGAGACTTTATATCAACATTTGAATGGATCATGATATATTAACCAACCTGAGAGTACATGCCTAATTATAACCCAAGTGTAACAATGGATTTTTTCTTTTTTAATCATTTGATATGGCCATGTAGCTTAATGCTACAATATGTTTCATTTTCATTACGAATTTGATGGTCTTATAATTCAATCTCAAGAAGCAACACTAGTTATTTTCTTTTTTAATCATTTTTAGTTTTGTTCTATTTTCTGCATTTGCTTTGCTCATTTTCTGCAAGTAAATATTGATAAATTAGTTAAATTAATACATAAAAGACACTTAAAACAATCATCTTTCTACTGCTTCATGCTCATGCTTTTCATACCTGAAAAGTTTCACTATTCCAATGGGCAACAAGCCATTCCCAATCATCCTTGGTAATAACCTCATCTAGTAAGCACTTTAATTTTGCTGGATCTTTATGTCGATTCTTATAAATTTCATACAACTCATTCCTATACTCTCTATATTGATCATTAAGTTTTCTTATCACATATTTTGTTCTTCTTATAACTTCAGCCTTATCGAGTCCCTCCTCAAATAGAATAAAATAATCCTGCAAAAATATAATACAGTTTAGTAAATGTTAAAATTAGTGATGTTATAATTAAAAAACTAACAAAAATCTTACCATGATGCGGTTAATCATAATCCTTATTTTATCATCAGGAATTTACTCCATCCTTTAACTTTAAGGGGTACAAAGGATCGATTTCTAACTATTGTCCACACCAACTTGCAAATTGAGCACGATTCTCTTCTGCAATTCTTCCCTTGTGATCCCACTCCACTACTTTCTTGGTCTTTGAATTTTTCAGCTCATTGTTCAAAGTCCTCCCTCATCCTTTTCTTGTAGTATTCATGGCTAAACGTACAAAATCATAAGCATACAAAAAAAGAAATTAAAAAATCACTTTGAATAAAAATAATTAGGAATATATATAAAATATAAAATTTAAAGATAGAAAAGTTATCATTTTCACCCTCTTGAAGACGTCAACATTTTCTCTAATAGTAGGTGAAAGGCCTTGTTGGATGATAGCATTAACTTCTGTTCCTCTACCTTTAGTAATGCATCTCCCTTTGTGATTACTAGTTTCGACCATAATTATCTACCTTTGTATATTAAGTTAGTAAAACTTTTGCTTGTTCCATATGGTATTATAATAATTCAATTTAAATAAAAATTTTAACATATCATAAAAGTCATCATCCATCAAACTTAGTAAAGAAACAAGAACCAGTATCATCAAAACAATGCAATTAATAAACATTGAAATAAATTTCATTAAAGGGCTTTCACAAAAATGCTTAGTCCAAAGTAGAAAAAGAACAAAAAGAAATTAAATTTGTGCAAATATATGACATGTAGTGCTTGCATAAGTAAATAACTTCAACAATAGAAGCTTATGCCATCATAGTTCTTCCTCCTCACTGTCATTATCATCAATTTACAGTATACAACAATAATAAGAATAATACCAAGAAAATGGAAAAATATATCTATACTATAAATATTGAAATTCAAAATGCACTAACCGTTCAATCGGGTACATCCAACGATATTGTACCGGTCCAGCAATTTTAGCCTCGTTCGCCAAATGTAGTGGTAAATGCATCATAATATCAAAAAATGATGGTGGAAAGAGTATCTCCAACTTGCAAAGTGTTATTGCAATGGCAGCCTCTAACTTTTTCATATCTTCCATCCATAAAACCTTTGAAGATAACTCTTTAAAGAAAGCGGAAAGCTCAATTAAGGCTTCTGATAATGGTTAACATAACCTTCCACGAATTGCAAGTGGTAAAAAATTTAACAAAAGGACATGATAGATATGACTTTTCAATCCAAATATCTTGTGCTCTTTGGAATGAATGCATCTGGAAATATTTGAGGAATATCCATCAGGCACCTTAATATTCTTTAAACACTCACATAAAGCAGTTTTCTCTTCTGTAAATAGTGTATAACATGCAGCAGAAAATGTCCACTTTCCTTCATTTAGTGTTGGATGAAGCTTTTCTCTTACACCCATATCCTTAAGATCACGACGAGCTTTGACACTATCTTTTGTTTTTCTTCAATGTCTAAGAGTGTACCAACCACACTATCATATATATTCTTTTCAATATGCATGACATCTAAATTATGACACAAGAGAAGGTCCTTCCAATAAGGTAATTCAAAGAAAATACTTCTCTTTTTCCAATTATAGCTTTGCATGAAGTCTCCCTGTTTTCTTTTTTACCAATCTTACCAAATACAATATGTATGAGCCCACGCAATTGATCAAGCACATCATATCCAAACTGTTGGCCCAGATGACACCCAAGAGGGAGGGGGGGGGGTGAATTGGGTTCTTTAAAAAATTAGCCTTTTAAAATAGTTTGCTTAAGAAGAATGAAAGCAAATGCAATGTAAATACAAAGTGCAGTAAATAAAACAGAGATAGAGATAGAGTCAATGGAACCACGGCAAACACAAAGATTTTATAGTGGTTCGGTGTATCCAACACCTACGTCCACTCCCAAGATTCACTTGGGTCCACACTATAATCTTCCTTGATTACAGCCGAGTTGTTTTACAAGCTCACAACTCAAACTTGTTGTTTTCCCGGGATCACAACGAACCCAGCTGGTTTTCCGGGCTCACCAGCACAAAACCCTAACACAAGCTATACTATGCTTGTACTGAGGTAAGACTACCTCCACTAGTTCAATCCCCCAGATTGAACTAGACATGAATAATAAAATATTGTTTTTCAATTACACAGCTCCTTAATGAGCAGATAATCAAATAAAAGAATAAAGTTTAGAAAAGCCTGATTTGTAGTTGGTTGGCTTTTGAGCTTTTCTTCTTTTCTTCTTTTCCTCAACTCCTTTGAAGTGTAGAATCGGGCCTCAGCTCGGATTCTTCACGGACTGAACGTTGGAGTTGATTTGAGCTTTTTCTTCCTTTCTTTGAATATTGAAAATCTCTTGAGTTGCTCTTGAATAGCTCTTGGATTTTCTTCTGAAGCTTTTTGGATTGATGAACTTGTGCACAGACGAAGCTTCCTTTGATTTCACATTTTTCTTTGACTCTATTTTTGAATCTCGGATTTTTTCAAATGATGCTCTATTTTTCTGATTTTTTTCTTTTTCTCTCTTGATGTGTATATCTCTCTATTTGTATGTCTTTGATTTGAAAATGGCTTCTCTATTTATAGATTCTGCAAAAATATAACCGTTAGAAACAAAGAAATATAGCCGTTAAAGAAATTTCTTACCGTTGGCGCTGAGTTGGCATTCAGAAAAATCATGCCCAGATTTGTTGGAGTCGACTTCTGCTTTCCGCGAGTCGGCTCGAAGACGCGATACCAAAAATAGAAATATTCAGAAAGTTAAAGGGTCGACTCATCGAAAATAAGGTGTCGACTCCTGACAGTTGGGGGTCAACTCATGAAAGGCAAGGGGTCGACTCGCGAAGTGCTCAGAAAAAACTCCTCTGGTGTCTGAGCGGAGTCGACTCACACAGTCATGAGTCGGCTCGACAGAATCGGGGGTCGACTCTTGAAATCACAGGGGTCGACTCGTGAAAATCAGAAATCTCTGTATACTGAGTGGAGTCGACTATGAAACTCTAGAGTCGGCTCCGGAACGTATCAAAAATCAGAGTAATTTCTGATTGACTTGAAATTCATTCCAGATTCATTTTAAATCAATTTTTTGACTTGAATATAATAAAATTGTCATTAGGAATCAATTCAAGAAATGTTCCAAAAACTCATTGATTGAAATATGAAGTATAAAATTTTTTTTTGAAAGCTTAAACATGGAGCTTGAAGTTACTTTCAAATTGATTAATGTCAAACTTAACATACTCATTGATTGTTCTAAATAAATTCATTGCTCATATAAATAAACTCATTGCATCTTTTAATATACTCATGGCTTTTGGTAATCATCAAAATCAATAAGATTGGGGCAACAATTTCTTAACAATCTCCCCAACAATCTTCCCCTTTTTGATGATGACAAAAACATTGAGAATATGCAAGATTGATTAAAGAATTTATTTTATTTTCATAGTTAGGCTTAGGCTCCCCCTGAATGAGGTAGCTTCCCCTATGAAACTCAAATAAATATCCCATTCATTCAATTATTTATCTCATTCATTCAATCATTTTAATATCATTCGATTAATTAATTTCTCCCCCATGCATATATAGTTATAAAACTCTCCCCCTTTTTTGTTATCAACAAAAAGGTAGAGATGCATCAAACATAATCATTCATTCAAGATATGTTTTAACAAAATCTGAGATTCATTGATAATAGGAGAAGTACATATAAACTCAGATTACATTGAGCATTCAAGACAGACTTTTCATTACATCAATGTATCAAAATGTAAAACGTAATATGAACTTCATTACATTGTAAAGACTAAGCATCTAATACATCAAAAGTGAGTCCTTACAATCCTAGTTAAGTGATCTATAATATTTTTCATTCCATCTATTTGAATCTTAACATAATCCTTCAGTCTTTCATCTACAAAAGTGCAAGCAGTCATTATTTTGTCTTGGAGTTCAGCATTGCATTTTGCATAGGTTTCACCATCTCCACAGACGTCTTTAAGTTCTTCAAAGATATTCTTTAGGTCTCCACTTAAAGACTCAGATGAAGTGCTAAGGGTTGACTCAATCTTGGTGATCCGATCATCTAAGGAGTAAAGAGTTTCTTTGAGATTCATAAATTTGTTTTCAAACTCTGATTTCAATTTATCTGCCTGATCATCAAGAAGACCTTTAAGCTTCCTCAACTGAAGTTCTGAGAAACCGACAGACGAAGATGATGTCTGATCAACCAACGGAGCAGGGGAAGGGACTGGAGCAGGAACAGGAGAGCTCGGAGGTACAGGCGAAGAATGTCTGACTAACGGTCTGGTGCCTCAATGTTCGCGGCTCTATCTTCCATCATACCTTTCCTTTCCCATCTGTCATTTTTCTTGACAAAACCCATTCTATGTATAGTGGCCAAACTATAGTAATCGGTATGTCTTAAATTCCTTATTGGCTCACTATCTGATATGATAATCCCTTGGCTTTGAAATATTTTAGTAAGAATCATGTCGTAGGGTAAACTAGATTTTCTCTTGCTTCCACAATTAGCAATGTACCATAATATCATGCTCGGAAGATTAATGGGTTTACCAGTTACTATTGCATCCATTACAAATATATCTCTTTCGGAAACATAGTCAAATCTCCCAATCTTGGGGAATAGGATTCTACTACAAATATTGTGGGGAAGTCTTAATTCTAAGGACAATTGATTAGCAAAGACCTCTTCAAAACCAACAATCTCCCTGTTAAGCAGTCTAGATAGAGCTGGGCTTCTATCTTCAGAAGAAAAAGTAGATGTACCTGACACTGGAAGATCCAACAACCTTGAAAGCAAATCCACTGTCACTGAAATTCTATTTCCTCTAATGAAGCTTACAAGTCCATTGTCTCCTCTTGATAGATTCTTATAAAATTCTTTGACTAGGGCTGGGTAGGTAGGACAATCTAAAGAACAAATCTTCTCCCAACCCATCTCAATCAACTGCCTCCCCACAAGAAATCCTTGGCCTCAAATAATTCAAAATCGACTTTCCTCCTGGTTGTTATTACTCTATCGGCAAGTCGATCTACCTGTGATGGAGCCGTAGAGGGAGAAGCACTAGGAGTCGAAGAAGATAAGGTTGAATCCAAGCTCGGTGAAGGTTCACGAACAGGACGCCTTACAGTCTTCCTCACCGCCTTCTTCCTTTTCACTCCGGCACCAAGGTTAGATCCACGGGTTTTAGGGGCCATTTGATCTATTGGAAGGGTTAATCAGGGATTTCTGAGGATTTGGTAGGTTAGAAAAATTTTGGAGAGAGTATTTGAAGGATTTGAGACAATAGAAATGAGCGGCGAGTCGACTCTGCCCTAGATAAATCGACCTAGGACCACTTCGAGTCGGCTCCCGCAAAGCGAGGGGTCGACTCCGGGTAGTCACAGAAATTTATCCCGAAGTGGAGTCGACTCGCGCAGAGAAGGGGTCGACTCTAGAGTTTCAGTAGAAACATGGAGTCGACTCCGATACTCACCGAGTCGGCTCCGAGACCATTTCAGAGCAAAAAACATAAAGTTTCAGATAATCTGAAATGTGTTCGGATAATGATCTTAAAATTGATAAAATAATCATTGGATTTTAATAGATCAATTAGATATGAATTCTAGATAAGATTTCCTTAAAGATCAAGGATTTGAAAGAATTTTAGATAAAATTTTCTTAGGGGTTTCAAATTCATTCTAATGGATCACAAATCCCTAACTCTCCTCTAAGATAACAGAATCTTTCTTCACTTAGGGTTTTGTAAATATATCAGCTAATTGATCTTTAGTATTCACATAATCAAGACAAATTTTATTATTGGCAACATGTTCTCTTATAAAATGATATCTAATTTCAATATGTTTTGTTCTAGAATGTTGAATTGGATTTTTTGTTAGATTAATTGCACTTGTATTATCACATCTTATAGGTGTCTTATCAAGTGTGATACCATAGTCTTCAAGTTGTCGCTTAATCCATAGGATTTGAGCACAACAACTTCCAGCCGCAACATATTCAGCTTCAGTAGTTGATAATGCAACTGAATTTTGCTTTTTGCTAAACCATGAGATTAAGTTACTTCCTAAGAATTGGCATGCACCACTTGTGCTTTTTCTATCTAACTTACATCCAGCATAATCAGAATCAGTATATGCAATTAAGTTCAATGTTGAGTCTCTAGAATACCATAAACCTACATTTTTTGTTCCACTTAAGTATCTTAGTATTCTTTTAACAATAATTAAATGTGATTCTTTAGGTTCAGACTGAAATCTAGCACATAAGCAAACAGCAAACATTATGTCTGGTCTACTTGCAGTTAAGTAAAGTAAGGATCCGATTATACCTCGATAATATTTTTGATCAACCTTCTTACCTTCTTCATCTTTGTCCAGCTTGCATGAAGGACTCATTGGTGTTCCGAGGGGTTTGATTGATTCCATACCAAACTTCTTTAGAATTTCTCTTGTGTACTTTGTTTGGTTGATAAAGATTCCCTCCTTGCTTTGTTTGATTTGGAGTCCAAGGAAGAAGTTGAGTTCTCCCATCATGCTCATTTCAAACTCACCCTGCATCAACTTAGCGAATTCTTGACATAGAAGATTGTTAGTAGCACCAAAAATGATATCATCAACATATATTTGAACTACTAATAAATCTTTACCTTTTCTTTTCAAAAATAATGTTTTATCAACATTTCCTCTTATAAAATCATTTTCAATTAAGAATTTACTTAATCTATCATACCAAGCTCTAGGTGCTTGTTTCAAACCATATAAAGCTTTGTGCAATTTAAAAACGTGATTTGAAAATTCATGATCTTCAAAACCTGGTGGTTGTTCTACATATACTTCTTCATTTATAAATCCATTTAGAAAAGCACTTTTTACATCCATTTGAAATAAGTTAAAATTCATGTGATATGCAAATGCAAGTAATAGTCTAATGGCTTCTAATCTAGCTACTGTGCAAAGGTTTCATCAAAATCAATACCTTCTTCTTGATTATATCCTTTTGCAACTAATCTAGCTTTGTTTCTAATTACTATGCCATTTCATCTAGTTTATTTTTAAATATCCATTTTGATCCTATAACAGAATGATTTTTAGGTCTTTCTACTAATGTCCATACATTATTTCTAGTGAATTGATTTAATTCTTCTTACATTGCTAACATCCAATTATTATCTTTTTCAGCTTCTTCAATAGTTTTAGGTTCAATTTGTGATACAAATGCAAGATGATTACTAATATTTCTCATAGATGATCTAGTTCTTATTCCTTGAGATGGATCACCTATAATCAATTCCTTAGGGTGACTATAAGCATATCTCCAATCCCTAGGAAGATCCATATCATTATGATTAGTGTTAGTATCATCATCCTTAGGTGAATCATTATCTTTAGCGTCTTGCTCATGATCTGAAGATACATCAATATTTAATTTTTCAAGATCTTTCTCAATTATGTTTGTATCTTCTTCATCATCAAATTTTTCGGAACGAGTTGCTAAAGATTCATCAAAAACTACATGAATGGATTCTTCAACAACTAAAGTTTTCTTGTTAAATACTCTATATGCTTTACTAGTTGTTGAGTATCCTAAGAATATTCCTTCATCAGATTTAGCATCAAATTTGCCTAAATTATTTTTACCATTATTGTGAACAAAACATTTACAACCAAATGCATGAAAATATTTAATGTTGGGTTTTCTATCATGCCATAATTCATAAGGTGTTTTCTTTAAAATAGGTCTTATTAATGCTCTATTTAGGATGTAACATGCTGTGTTAATAGCTTCCGCCCAAAAGTATTTCGGGAGTTTACTTTCACATAGCATGGTACGGGCCATGTCTTCTAAAGTCCTATTTTTCCTTTCAACTACTCCATTTTGTTGAGGGGTTCTTGGTGC
This sequence comes from Calamus simplicifolius, assembly GCA_900491605.1. Lineage (NCBI taxonomy): Eukaryota > Viridiplantae > Streptophyta > Magnoliopsida > Arecales > Arecaceae > Calamus > Calamus simplicifolius. The sequence goes on from UESW01001298.1 coordinate 407,543, forward strand.
AGAAAAATTATGATTAATACCATTTTCATTGCAAAAATTTTAAATAAATGATTTTCAAATTTAGTTCCATGTTAGAGACACTATGGTAGTGTTTTTCTCATTTGTTACTTTCTTGAAGAATTTCAGGAATATCAAGAAAGTCTCATCTTTGTGAGCTAAAAAAATTACCTAAGTGAATCTAGAGTAATCATCTACAATCACAAGACCATATTTCTTTCCTCCTAGACTTGTGGTTCTAGTTGGTCCAAAAAGGTCCATGTGAAGTAGCTCTAATGGCCTAGAAGTTGAAACAATATTTTTAGATTTAAAAGAACTTCTCGTTTGTTTTTCAAACTGACAAGCATCACATATTTTGTTATTTTCAAAATCTATTTTAGGTAGACCTTTTACTAAATCCATTCTAATTAGTTTTGAAATCAGGTGTGTGCTTGCGTGACCTAATCTTCGATGCCACAACCAACCAATCTAATTCATATTAGCATTATTGGCAACTAAGCAATGATTATTAGTAGACAAATTGTCTAAGTCAATCAAGTATACATTGCCATTTCTATTTCCAATAAAAACAATGCTATTATCAATGGTATTAGCTACTGTGCATATAGAAGATTCAAATGATACTTTAAAACCTTTGTCACATAATTGGCTTATACTAATTAAGTTATGCTTTAAACCATCAACATAAAGTACATTTTCAATATATGTGGAGGGAGTTATTTGAATGTTACCAAACCCCAAGATTTGGCCTTTGCCATTGTCGCCAAATGTAACAACTCATCCTTTCTTTTCTTCAAGGGTGATGAATTCTTCTTTGTCACCCGTCATATGTCTTGAGCAGCCACTATCAAGATACTACTTCTTTGATCTCTTGGCCACAAGACATTCCTGCAATGAAATCAAACTTTATGTTTAGGTACCCAAGCTTTCTTGGATCCTTCATGGTTAGTAGCAACAAATATTGTTCTTTCCTTTAATATTCAAGTTTTTATTAGGCTTTAGAATTTTACATTCATAAGATTTATGTCCTTTTGATTACATTTAAAGCATGTAAAATTACTTTGGCCAGCATGCACAAAAATATTTTTCAATGATTTTTGTTTTCTTAAAGTGTTATACCCTAATCCGGCTTTGTCAAAAACTACTTTTTGACTATTTAATAACATGTCCAATTTAGTTGAGCTTAAGGTAAACTTATCAACTATGTTCTTATATTTTCAACCTCTTTCCTTAGTTTATCATTTTCATTGGAAATTTCTTCTTTTCCTCAACTCCTTTGAAGTGTGGAATCGGGCCTCAGCTCAGATTCTTCACGGGTTGAATGTTGGAGTTGATTTAAACTTTTTCTCCCTTCTTTGAATGTTGAAAATCTCTTGATTTGATCTTGAATGGCTCTTTGATTTTCTTCTAGACTTTCTTGGATTGACGAACTTGAACACAGATGAAGTCTCCTTTGATTTCAATCCTTCTCTTTCACTCTATTTTTGAATCTCGAATTTTTCAATGACGCTCTGTTTTTTCTCTTTTTCTGAAGGATTTTTCTTTTTCTCTCTTGATTTGTATGTCTGTTTTGATTTGAAAATGGCCTCTCTATTTATAGACTCTGCAAAAATATAGTCGTTAGAAACAAAGAAATCTAGCCGTTATTGAAAAATCTTACCGTTGGCGCTGAGTTGGCATTCAGAAAAAATCATGCCCAGATTTGTTGGAGTCGGCTCAACTTTAGGCGAGTCGGCTCGAAGACGCGATGCCAAAAATAGAAACATTCAAAAGTTAAGGGGTCGACTCAACAAAAATAAGGTGTCGACTCCTGACAGTCGGGGGTCGACTCATGAAAAGCAAGGGGTCGACTCGAGAAGTGCTCAGAAAAACAACTCTCTGGTGTCTGAGCGGAGTCGACTCGCACAGTCATGGAGTCGGCTCGACAAATCAGGGGTCGACTCTTGAAATCAGGGGTCGACTCGAGAAAAATAGACATCTCTGTATACTGAGTGGAGTCGACTCTGAAACTCTAGAGTCGGCTCCGGAACGTATCAAAAATCAGAGAATTTTCTGATTGACTTTGAAATTCGTTCCAGATTAATTTTAAATCAATTTTTGACTTGAATATCAATAAATTTGACATTAAGAACCAATTCAAGATATGTTCCAAAAACTCATTGATTGAAATATGAAGTATAAAATTTCTTTTTGAAAGCTTAAACATGGAGCTTGAAGCTACTTTCCAATTGATTAAAGTCATACTTAACATACTCATTGATTATCATAAATAAATTCATTGCTCATGTAAATAAATTCATTGCATCTTTTAATATACTCATGGCTTTTGGTAATCATCAAAATCAATAAATTGGGGCAATAATTTCTCAACAATCTCCCCAACAATCTCCCCCTTTTTGATGATGACAAAAACATTGAGTATATGCATGATTAATTAAAGAATTTATTTTATTTTCATAGTTAGGCTCCCCCTGAATGAGGTAGCTCCCCCTATGAAACTCAAATAAATATCCCATTCATTCAATTTAAGCTCATACACAATTTAATGTCAAAATTCAGCATTTTCATCTAAATTGCTTTTTCATTCATTCACTGTATGTGTAATGTTTAATTATTACTCCCTTCTTTCTCCCATTCAATTATTTATTATTGCATTTACAATGACATTCGTTTAATTTCTCCCATGCATATACAGTCATGTATAAAACTCTCCCCCTTTTTTGTTATCAACAAAAAGGTAGAGAAGCATCAAACACAATTCATTCATTCAATTTAAGATATGCTTTAACATGAACTGAGATTCATTGATAAATAAGAGAAGTACATTCAAACTCAAACTTCATTGTACATTCAAAACTAACTTTTCATTACATCAAAATGTAAATCATAATGTAAATTTCATTACATTGCAAAGACTAAACATCTATTACATCAAAAATGTGTCCTTACAATTCTTGTTAAGTGATCTACAATGTTCTTCATTCCATCAGTTTGAAGCTTGACATAATCTTTCAGTCTTTCATCCACAAAAGTACAAGCAGTTAAAATCTTGTCTTGAAGCTCGGCATTGCACTTTGCATAAGTCTCACCATCTCCACAAATGTCTTTAAGTTCTTCAAAAATATTCTTTAAATCACCACTTAAAGACTCAGTAGAGAGCTAAGAGTAGATTCAATCTTGGTGATCCGATCATCTAATGAATAAGAGTTTCTTTAAGATTCATGAATTTATTGTCAAACTCAGTCTTCATTCTTTCCTCTTGAGCATCAAGAAGACTCTTGAGCTGCATTAACTGAAGATCTGAAAAACCAACTGATGAAGAAGATGACTGATCAAACATGGAGCAGGAGAAGGGGCCGGAACTGGAACAGAAGAGCTAGGAGGCAGGTGATGAATGTCTAACTGAAGGTCCAGGTGCCTCAACATCAAGCTCTATCTTCCAACTGACTTTTCCTTTCCCATCTACCATCTTTCTTCATAAATCCCATCCTATGAATAGTAGCCAAGCTATAGTAATCAGTGTGTCTCAAATTTCTCATTGGCTCACTATTGAAATGATTATCCCTTGGCTTTGAAAAATCTTAGTTAATATCATGCCATAGGGTAGACTAGATTTCCTCTTGCTCCCACAGTCAGCAATGTACCAAATTATCATATTGGAAGATTGATAGGTTCCCAGTCACTATAGCATCCATAACAAAAATGTCTCTCTCAGATACATAATCAAATCTCCCAGTCTTAGGGAATAGAATCCTACTGCAAATGTTATGGAGAATCTTAATTCCAAGGATAGTTGATTTGCACTTCTTCAAAACCAACAATTTCTTTATTTAACAATCTTGATAAAGCGGGCTCCTATCATCAGGTGAAAAAGTAGAAGTACCAGACACTGGAATTCCAAAAGTCTTGAGAGTAAATCCACTGTCACATTTATCCTATTTCCTCTAACAGCTGACCAATCCATTATCTCCTCTTGACAGATTTTTATAAAATTCTTTAACCAAGGCTGGGTAAGTTGGGCAATCTAAAGAACATATTTTCTCCCATCCCATTTCAATTAACTGTCTTCCAACAAGAAAACCTCAGCCTCAAATATTCAAAATCAACCTTTCTCCCGGTTGTAATCTCTATCGCTAGGCGGTCTACCTGAGATGTGGCCGCAGCAGGAGAAGCACTCGGAGTTGAAGAGGATGAGGTGGAATCCATGCTCGGAGAGGTTCGCGAGCGGGACGCCTCACGTCTTCTTCACCGCCTTCTTCCTTTTCATCCCGGCCGCACCAAGGCTAGAACCACGGGTTTTAGGTGCCATTTGATTTAGTGGAAAGGTTAATCAAGGATTCTAAGGATTTGGTAGGTTGGAAAAACTTTGGAGAGAGTTTTTGAAGATTTGAGAAGATTGAATGAACGAGGAGTCGACTCTGCCCTAGATAAATCGACCTGGGACCACTTCGAGTCGGCTCCCGCAAAGTGTGTCGACTGGGTAGTCACAGAAATCATCCCGAAGTGGAGTCGACTCGCACAGAGAGGGGTCGGCTCCAGAGTTTCAGAAACATGGAGTCGACTCCGATACTGACCGAGTCGGCTCCGAGACCATTTCAGAGCAAAAACATAAAGTTTCAGAGAATCTGAAATGTGTCCGGAATTGATCATAAAAATTGATAAAAAATCATTGGATTTTAATAGATCAATTAGATATGAATTCTAGATAAGATTTCCTTAAAGATCAAAGATTTAAAGAGTTCTAGATAATTTTTCCTTAGGGGTTTCAAAATTCTAATGGATCACAAATCCCTAACTCTCCTCTAAGATAACAGAATCTTTCTTCACTCAAGGTTTTGTAAATATCAGCTAATTGATCTTCAGTATTAACATAATCAAGACATATTTCTATTAGCTACATGTTCTCTTATAAAATGATATCTAATTTCTATGTGTTTTGTTCTTGAATGTTGAATTGGATTTTTTGTTAGATTAATTGCACTTGTGTTATCACATTTTAGGTGTTTTATCAAGTGTGATACCATAGTCTTCAAGTTGTCGCTTAATCCATAGGATTTGAGCACAGCAACTTCCAGCTGCAACATATTCAGCTTCAGTAGTTGATAATGCAACTGAATTTTGCTTTTTGCTAAACCATGAGATTAAGTTACTTCCTAAGAATTGGCATGCACCACTTGTGCTTTTTCTATCTAACTTACATCCAGCATAATCAGAATCAGAATATGCAATTAAGTTTAATGTTGAGTCTCTAGAATACCATAAACCTACATTTTTTGTTCCACTTAATATCTTAGTATTCTTTTAACAGCAATTAAGTGTGATTCTTTAGGTTCTGATTGAAATCTAGCACATAAACATACAGAAACATTATATCTGGTCTACTTGCAGTTAAGTAAGAGTAGGGATCCGATTATACCTCGATAATACTTTTGATCAACTTTCTTACCTTCTTCATCTTTGTCCAGCTTGCATGAAGGACTCATTGGAGTTCCAAGGGGTTTCATTGATTCCATACCAAACTTTTTGAGTAGTTCTCTTGTGTATTTGGTTTGGTTGATGAAAATTCCCTCTTTGCTTTGTTTGATTTGGAGTCCAAGGAAGAAGTTGAGTTCTCCCATCATGCTCATTTCAAACTCACCTGCATCAACTTAGCAAATTCTTGACATAGAAGATTGTTAGTAGCACCAAAAATAATATCATCAACGTATATTTGTACTACTAATAAATCTTTACTTTTTCTTTTCAAAAATAATGTTTTATCAACATTTCCTCTTATAAAATCATTTTCAATTAAGAATTTACTTAATCTATCATACCAAGCTCTAGGTGCTTGTTTCAAACCATATAAGCTTTGTGCAATTTAAAAACGTGATTTGAAAATTCATGATCTTCAAAACCTGGTGGTTGTTCTACATAAACTTCTTCATTTATAAATCCATTTAAAAATGCACTTTTACATCCATTTGAAATAAGTTGAAATTCATATGACATGCAAATGCAAGTAATAGTCTAATGGCTTCTAATCTAGCTACTGGTGCAAAGGTTTCATCAAAATCAATACCTTCTTCTTGATTATATCCTTTTGCAACTAATCTAGCTTTGTTTCTAATTACTATGCCATTTTCATCTAGTTTATTTCTAAATACCCATTTTGATCCTATAACTGAATGATTTTAGGTCTTTCTACTAAGTCCATACATTATTTCTAGTAAATTGATTTAATTCTTCTTGCATTGCTAACATCCAATTATTATCTTTTTCAGCTTCTTCAATAGTTTTAGGTTCAATTTGTGATACAAATGCAAGATGATTACTAATATTTCTCATGATGATCTAGTTCTTATTCCTTGAGATGGATCACCTATAATCAATTCCTTGGGATGACTATAAGCATATCTCCAATCTCTTGGAAGATCTATATCATTATGATTATATTACATCATCATCCTTAGGTGAATCATTATCTTTAGCTTCTTGCTCATGATCTGAAGATACTTCAATATTAATTTTTCAAGATCTTTTCAATTATGTTTGTATCTTCCTCATCATCAAGCTTTTCAGAACTAGTTGCTAAAGATTCATCAAAAACTACATGAATGGATTCTTCAACAACTAAGGTTTTCTTGTTAAATACTCTATAGCTTTACTAGTTGTTGAATATCCTAAGAATATTCCTTCATCAGATTTAGCATCAAATTTTCCTAAATTATTTTTACCATTATTATGAATGAAACATTTACATCCAAATGCATGAAAGTATTTTATATTGGTTTTCTTTCATTCCATAATTCATAAGGTGTTTTCTTTAAGATTGGTCTTATTAGGGCTCTATTTAAGATGTAACATGCTGTGTTAATAGCTTCCGCCCAAAAGTACTTTGGTAGGTTGCTTTCACATAGCATGGTACGGGCCATGTCTTCTAAAGTCCTATTTTTCCTTTCAACTACACCATTTTGTTGTGGAGTCCTAGGGCTGAAAAATTATGATTAATTCCATTTTCAGCACAAAAACTTTCAAATAAGTGATTTTCAAATTCAGTTCCATGATCACTTCTTAGAGACACTATGGTAGTGTTTTTCTCATTTGTGACTTTCTTGAAGAATTTCAGGAATATCGAGAAAGTCTCATCTTTGTGAGCTAAAAACAATACCCAAGTATATCTAGAATAATCATCTACAATCACAAGACCATATTTCTTTCCTCCTAGACTTGTGGTTCTAGTTGGTCCAAAAAGGTCCATGTGAAGTAGCTCTAATGGCCTAGAAGTTGAAACAACATTTTTAGATTTGAAAGAACTTCTAGTTTGTTTTCCAAATTGACATGCATCACATATTTTGTTGTTTTCAAAATCTAGTTTAGGTAATCCTTTAACTAAATCCATTTTAATTATTTTGAAATAAGGTGTGTGCTTGCATGACCTAATCTACGATGCCACAACCAACCAATTTCATTATATTAGCATTGTCAGCAATTAAGCAATGATCACTCAAGATAATTTTCTAGATCAACCAAGTAAACATTGCCATGTCTATAACCAGTAAATACAATGCTATTATCAATAGAATTAGTTACAGTGCATAAGAAGATTTAAATGAACATTAAAATTTTATCACATAATTGGCTTATACTAATTAGTTATGCTTCAAACCATCAACATAAAGTACATTATCAATAAATGTAGATGGAGTTATACGAACTTTACCAAGGCCCATAATTTGACCTTTACCATTATCGCCAAACGTAACAACTCCACCTTTCTTTTCTTCAAGGGTGATGAATTCATCTTTGTCACCCGTCATATGTCTTGAGCAGCCACTATCAAGATACCACTTTTCTTTGATCTTTTGGCTACAAGACATTCCTGCAATATAATCAAACTTTATGTTTAGGTACCCAAGCTTTCTTGGGTCCTTCATGGTTAGTAGCAAAAAATTGTTCCTTTCGGAACCCATATTTTCTTTCCTTTAACATTTAACTTTTATTTATTTTTGTTTGCATTCAAATGATTTATGCCCTTTTCATTACATTTAAAACAAGTAATATTACTTTGGTTAGCTTTTACAAAAATATTTTTCAAGATTTTTGTTTTCTAATGTGTTATATCCTAAACCAGCTTTGTCAAAAACTGCTTTTTGACTATCTAAAATCATGTTTAGTTTAGTTGAACTTAAGTGAATTTCTCAACAATATCTTTATATTTTTTAACTTCTTTCTTTAGAAATCATTTTCTCATGCTTTCATTTAGAGAGTTTGATTCTTTTTCTTTTATTAGATTTTCTTTTCAGATTTTAAATTAATTTATGAGTAAAATCATCTTTTCTTAAGTTTCCTTTTTATCTTTAATTCAAGTTCATTTTTCTCTTTAATTAATTTAGTTTTCAGTTTTCAAGATTTATATTTCTTTTTCAAAATTTAAAATCATCACAAGTTCATTGAAAGCTTCAAACATTTCATCAAAAGTAAAATCATCACAAGGGTTTCGGAACTTACCTCGTCGTCGTCGTTCGCCATGAAGCAAATTTGCAACTTCTTTTTGTTCTTCTTCTTCGGAAGAAGATTCATCACTGTCAGTCCAAGTTGCCATAGGCTTTCTTCTTTTTCTTGAAGGTCTTTTTCAATTGAGGACAATCATATCTAAATGCCCGGTTTTTACATTCATAACAATCAAGGGCTCTTTCTCTTTGTCCTTGTCCTTATCTTTTTCTTTTTCTCCTTCCATCTTTTTCCAAATTTCTTTTTGTGGAAGGGTTTCTTTCTCCTCATAAATTTCTTGAATTTTCTTGCTAGAGAGCTGTCTTCATCA
>UESW01001298.1:420809-491830 GCA_900491605.1 Calamus simplicifolius
ACTCGCCGTTGATCTCTGTGATGTTTAGGGAGCGAAGGTCGACGAGGGAGTGGATGGTGGCGTGGCGGTCGGTTGCCCACGAGAAAGGAGGAACGACGGTATTGGATTTGTCGGCGTGGTGGGGACCTTGGGAGCGGTTGCTACGGGCGCGAAGCTTGTGGACTGGCAGCACTAACGGTGGTGGGGGCGGCGGAGGGGCCGAAGGTGAAGCGGGGGAGAATAAGAGGTGGCTGCTGGGCTGGGGAGGATGAGAGGTGTTGCGGTTGTGGCGGCAGTGGCGGCGACGGTGGGGGAGGGGACAGAAGGGAAGGGAACTTGGTGTTTGGAAGTGTAAGGCTGCGGCAATTGGGAGAGAGAGGCAGAGGGCGAGAGGATCGTCCTCTTGGTTCTCACTGTGCTTCCTCTTTTGGTTTGTTTCGTCCATGATGGCTCTTCAAGAATGAACAACAAACAAGACACAATCGGAAATAACGAAGAGTAATTAGCGTTAAGGTTAGGGTTCAAGAGGCTTGGAGGAGGAGGAGGATGATGATTAGCGTTCTTGAAAGAGGGAGTAACAAGAGAGAAAACGGAAAGATTTGTGTTCTTGAAAAAGAAGGAAATAAGAGAAAAGATCTCGGACCATCGCGATGGATCCGATCGGCGACGATCCGACGGTTGCGATCGATCAAAGCCATGATCGATCCCGATCGGCGATGACCGATCTTGGACGGTTGCGATCGATCCGATTGGCGACGATCTGATGGTTGCGATCGATCAAAGCCATGATCAACCCGGTCGGCGACGATTAATCTCGGACCGTCACGATCGATCCGAACGGCGACGATCCGACGGTTGCGATCGATCGAAGCCATGATCGATCCCGATCGGCAACGACCGATCTCGGACCATCATGATCGATCCGATTGGCGATGATCCGACAGTTGCGATCGATCGAAGCCATGATCGATCCCGATCGGGGACGATCGATCTCGGACCATCGCGATCGATCCGACAGTTGCGATCGATCGAAGCCATGATCGATCCCGGTCGGGGACGACCGATCTCGGACCATCGCGATCGATTCGATCAGCGATGATATGATGGTTGCGATCGATCGAAGCCATGATCGATCCCGATCGGCGACGACCGATCTCGGACCGTCGCGATCGATCCAATCGGCGACGATCCGACGGTTGCGATCGATCCGACGGTTTGGATCGTTTCTTTGTTCTTTTTGGCCCCTATTTATCTGTTTGGATTGAAGTCTTTCTTTAGATGCTAGTCATTTAACTTTCGTTCTTCTTGTATCTTATCTCGCTCCAGTTCTCATATGATTAGAGTTTAACACACACACACATGTACGTCGCAATATTTTTATTTCATAATTTTTTTAATATTTTTATAAAATTTATTTTTTAAAAAAAATATTGTGATGCAATACTTGCATCGCTAAATAAAAATTATTTTTATTAATTTACTTTTTTATTGCGTCGCTATTGCGTCTCTATTTAACATAATTAATTTTTAAAAAACATTGCGACGCATAGGGCTACATCGTAATTTTTTTATTTTATAATTATATTTTATAAAAATTAATTTTATTTAAAATAATTGTGATGCAACTAGTGCGTCACTAGATTAAAAATAATTTCTTTAATTTTTTGGTTTATTGCGTCACTATTTAACATAATTAATTTTTAAAAAATATTACGACGCATAGGGTTGCATCGCAATTTTTTTATTTCATAATTATATTTTATAAAAATTAATTTTATTTAAATAATTGCGATGCAGTTAGTGTGTCGCTAAATTAAAAATAAATTTTTTAAGTTTTTGGTTTATTGCATCGCTAATGCGTCGCTATTTAACATATTTAATTTTTTTAAAAACATTGCGACGCACTGAGTTGCGTCGCAATATTTTTTTCTCATATTATATTTTAAAAAATTACTTTTATTTAAATTATTTGTGACGCAATTGGTGCGTCGCTAAATTAAAATAATTTTTCTAATTTTCCAATTTATTGCGTCGCTAATGCGTCGCTATTTAATATAATTATTTTTTAAAAAACATTACGACGCACTGAGTTGCATCACAATATTTTTTTCCCATATTTATATTTTATAAAAATAAATTTAAAAATTGCGATGCATTATTTGCGTCGCTAATAAAAAATTAATTTTTTTGATTTTTTGGTTTTTTGAGTCGCTAATGCGTCGCTAATTGCGTCGCAATGTTTTGTTGTCACGGAGGCGTCGCAAAGTGGTCGCAATTTAGCGATGCATCATTGCGTCGCTAAATTTACATTGCTATTTCAGTATTTTCTTGTAGTGCTACCAGAGTCCTCAATGCGTCCATACCCTAAGCCGCGGTGCCGGAAGAAGGAGGAGGAAGAGCCCTTCGGTTACCTCTGTGTCCTTCTCTCAGAAGACCTATACTAAAAGACACCTTCAGTCTTTTTATAAGAAGGAGAGCAGCGGATAAGTCAGAGGTTTATATAGGACTCTTCGAATACCGAGTGGACGTATTAATTAGCACCCAGGCCAACAATACGTATTATCGGATACCGAGTGGACGTATTAATTAGCACCCAGGCCAATAATTCAGAAGACCTATACTAAAAGACACCTTCAGTCTTTTTATAAGAAGAGAGCAGCGGATAAGCCAGAGGTTTATCTAGGACTCTATGGATACCGAGTGGACGTATTAATTAGCACCCAGACCAACAATACGTATTATCGTATAATGGACGTATTAATTAGCACTCAGGCCAACAATCTCCCACTCGTTCATACAGGAACATAATAACCTCCTCTCTCACTTGTAGTGCGGTGGGGTGTGCGACCCGACGAAACTTACACACAGTGACACATAGCGGATAAACTACATTAAGTTAATAAATAACTAACATAGTGAACATGAATACAATCCAATCCCGTCTGTGTCCTAGATAATCGATCACACCTGATCAAGCACTCTCAATCCCTCAAGAGATCTACCCTGAGCAGTACTTGAAAAAACACAAAGTCATAATGTTGGTATCCATAGTCATATGCAACTCATACACATGATTGCCCGGGCAATGGATCACAAACATAAGGTGTGGTTGCGAAAAATCTTCTTTGAACACTCATACCAGTCCATCATTGTCCAGTTGACTTCCTAGGATTGTCTCATGTGGCCGCATCAATTCCATGACCCTGGAGGACAAGGCGAAGGAAGTCATACTGTACTCCAACTTCATGATATAGGTTCAAGTCTAAGGACACTTCATAGTTGTAAGGCTCACACGGTAATGAAGAGGGAATATATCGCATTACCCCTTACAGGGTCGACTTTAGCACATGCAACGTAATACATGCTACTTAACTGCCAGTAGACCTGATATCTTGTTTAGTGTTTGCATGTGTGCCAGATATCAAGCTAATCCTAAAGAATCACACTTGCTTGCTGTTAAAAGAATATTTAAATATTTAAACGGAACTAAAAACTTAGGACTTTGGTACGACAGACAATCTAGCATTGACTTAATAGGATACACCGATTCAGACTTTGCTGGATGTAAACTAGACAGAAAATCAACTAGTGGAACTTGCCAATTCCTAGGTGTTAACTTAATCTCATGGTTTAGCAAGAAGCAAACTTCAGTAGCATTATCTACGGCCGAGGCCGAATACATTGCAGCTGGAAGTTGCTGTGCTCAAATTTTGTGGATTAAGCAGCAACTAGAGGATTATGGTATCAAACAAAAGGGAATACCAATAAAATGTGATAACACTAGTGCAATTTCTCTAACTAAAAATCCTATTCAACACTCTAGAACAAAACATATAGAAATCCGACATCATTTTATTAGAGATCATGTTAATGATGGCAACATTGTATTGGAATTTGTAAACACTGAAAAATAACTCGCAGATATATTTACTAAACCTTTAGATGAATCAAAATTTTATGAATAAGAATGGAACTTGGAATGATTGATCCATCTAATTAATTAAGTAATCATGTTTGTGACACTTGTTTGTGATTGGACATATTGATTGAAATATATTGATTATCTAATTCCATCCGATCCTCCTCCACCAGTTTGTTCTCCTCCAAATTTCTTTAATTACGACTTCAATCAACCTAATCAATTTTTAGCTGCTATGAATGAGTCAAACCCGTTTCTTAATGATCATCCGGACATTCCAGAATCTTCCACTCATTATACCAATCAAAATCAAAACTCACCCCTTCCTACTATTTTGATTAGTCAAGATCAAATCAAACAAATTGTTCATGATCTTTCCATTGCACTTTCAAATAGGAGTACCAGTGATAGTAACTCTTCCGTCAACAATGACCTCACCTTGGTACCCCATATTTCTTCTGTGTTTGAAACTCTTAATCATATGACAACTACTGTGAAGCAACTTGTGCATGATGTTGGTGTGCTCAACAGTCGTGTGTTCTTTCACAACGACACTTCAGTGGATTGTATTAAGAAAGACGTTAAGCAATTGAAATCCCAGTTTGAAGATGTTGTAACCAAGGCTGAATGGGTAACACACCAGATGAGGACCAATGACAGCACAACGAAGGATGCCGCAATGCTCTTGACCACCTGAATGCATCCACCGTGAAAATGAGCAATTTGCTGGAAATTCAGATTGGTCTTGCTGCTGCTTCTGCCCCTGGAGCTTCATTCTCTCATTCTCATCTTTGGATGCCGCCTTCTCAACCTAATGACGTACCCGGATCATCCACTCGACCTGAAGGCTCTTCCAAGCAACCTAAAGTCATATCTTCTAATGATGATGATTGATGATTCTATGTTTAATCTATGTTTCATGTCATGTAATATGTTTCTATGAATGTTTAATCTATGTTTGATGTCATGTTTGTAATCTCTATCATATGAACCTTGTATTGTAATATGTTTTCTATAAATGACTGAATTATAATTTCTGCTATTATAAATTGTTGAATTATTGCATATTCTGCAACTTCTTTTTGATCAATGACAAAAAGGGGGAGAAGAATTATGCATAAATTAATATTATGAAGATTGTCATGCACTTCATATATTCAAGGGGAGACTAATACATTCAGGGGGAGATTACTTCATGAATGATTATTTTGAATGTTGATCATGTATGATAATTTTGTATGTTCATTATGAATGATGATTATATATGCTGAATGATTTATGCTTAATGCTTTGTAAGTTTTTGTCATCATCAAAAAGGGGGAGATTGTTGACCCTTGAATTGATTTTGATGATTACAAAACATATCAAGCCTAAATAAATTATGATAATTCATGATATTGCAAGTATCTTCATGTATCTTCATGTTTACAATTGTCAAGAATTTTTCATATGATGCAATGAAGTTTATTTTATCTTGTGAAGAATATAAAATATTCACTTGCCTATCTATTGAACTTATTGCATGGGTTTGCTAGCTAGCTTCCATTCCATGCTAGTTAGCTATTTTAGTATTCTCCTTGTGCTGGCCGAATTTGTTGGGAAATGAGTTAGCTGGGAAGCTAACTTCCCTTCCTTGATAGCCACTTAGGAGTTAGCTACTTTCATGCTGGCCGAATTGATTGGGAAACAAGTTAGCTGGGAAGCTAACCTCCCCTCCATGCAAGCCGTTTGGAAGCTAACTCTCCTCTTGCTGGCCGTGAGATTTGTTTTATAAGTTAGCTGGGAAGCTAACTCCTTCTCCTTGCTGGCTGGTCACTTTTCCTTTAAGGTTAGCTCACAAGCTAACTTATTTGTTCATGGCTTCATGCTTGACCGATTGATGCTTTGTAGGAGTTAGCTTGCAAGCTAACTTCCTTCCTTCATTCCAAGGTACGTAACATGAAAACTTCTCTTCTTAGCTAGCTTGTTATTAGCTATTTCATGTCCTAGTTAGCTCACAAGTCAACTACCTTCATGCATGATAGAATAAACCTTTAACTTAGTTAGCTCATAAGCTAACTTCCCTCCACTGTATTTCAAAATCAGCCGCATGGAATTTCAAACGAGTTAGCTCACAAGCTAACTATCTTTTTGTCATGGCTTCACACCTTTATGGATAGCTAACTTATGAGTTAGCTGGATGATAAGAATGCCTTTTCATGAAACCATCTCCCGTAGCTTTTATTGAGAAAGCTAGCTTACAAGCTAACCATCTTTTCATGATTCCCTTTGGGAGTTAGCTTATAAGCTAACTATCTTTATTGCTTTCATGGCTTGGGAGTTAGCTATTTCTTGTCATGAATAGGCTTAGCTAACTTATGAGTTAACTATTTTTAAAGTGTTTTTCATCCTAGCCGCATGAATGTTTGGATTGAGTTAGCTAGATAGCTAACTATCTTTTTACATGGCCTCATACACCTTTTCATAGCTAACTCATAAGCTAACTAATTTTAAATCTTTCTCTGGTTATGAAACCGTTGGATTTTTCTTATATGGCTAGTTAGCTCAAGAGCTAACTAGTTTGTGCCTTAGTTAGCTCCATAGCTAACTATCTTTTCTTTATAGCATGAAACCATGGCTCACAAGCTAACTATTTTTCTCCTGGTTTCTTCTCAGCCGTGTGGACTTTGATTTGAGCTAGCTTGCTAGCTAGCTACTCTATCCCTCCATGGTTTTGGCTGATCTATTCTTGCCGTGGGATTTTGGAAACAAGCTAGCTAGCTTGGGAGAAAAGCTAGCTTACTGGTTTCTCCTTTTCCCATTGTTGGCCGCACGTTTTCTTTGGGAGTTGCTGCAAATTTATTTCAGCCACCTTGTTTTAAATGCTTACTCTCTCTCTCTCTCTCATTTAATGCTCTTTCTCTCTCTCATTTCTATTTTGATGAATGCTAACCGTTTCCTTTTGATTATGGACAGGAATCCCTCACTAGCAATGGATTTAATGCTTTCATCATTTTGGGAAAATATTTCAAACGGTTTTATTTCTTCCCGTTTTTCTTTTCTTCTATTTACCAATGAATCTAACGGATAGTTTTTTGATTGGTTTAAATAGAGATGTTCAGAAGAAAACCTTGACGAATTTTTTACATCTTTTGACATATCAAGAACACAAAAGAGAGAAAGAAAGAAATCAAAAGAGAGTGCTTATTGCAAGATATTTTTCGGATCCTTGAAGAGCAAGATATTGTGCTGCGAAGTTGCATCCTCCAACCCTTGCTCAAGTCGTCCAGATCCGGTGAAGCGAGTACAAATTTCAGCTACTTCGAAAATCAACATCTGCTGCTGAAGTATTGCTTCAAAAAGTTGTAAAGTTTATCTTTGAATATTTGCTCAAATTAGGAGCTGTCTATTTTTGATAAATCTTGTATTAGGGTTAGAGATAACCCTAGTTTCTTGATTGGCTTCCTTGTGCCAGTAAAACAAGAGGACTAGCCGGGAAGGCTAGGGGATTGGTTTCCTTGTACCAGTTAAACAAGAGGACTAGCCGAGGAAGGCTAGGGGTTTTGGCTGCCTTGTGCCGTGAAAACAAGAGGACTAGCCGGGGAAGGCTAGGGGTTGTAATCGTTGTGATACGATTAGTGAAATTCCCAAAGGTTTTTGGGGAGTGGATGTAGGAGCCGAGTTTGGCACCGAACCACTATAAACCTTGCTGTGTTTGTGTTTGATTGATCTGTGTATTTTCTATTCTGTGCACTCCACTACACCGCTGCAAATTAAATTTTGATTAAGCACATATCTGCGTTAGTCAATATCATCCATTGAATTAATTTTTAAAATACCCAATTCACCCCCCTCTTGGGCTACTACGTCTGGGCAACAGATCGGAATAGTCTCATGTGGAGTAGTTGATTTCTCAAGGTGCCTCAAGAACCTCCTCAGCCACAGCCTCCTGGACAGCAGCCGAACAAGCAAAATATTTGGCTTCCATGGTGGACATGGCGGTACAACTTTGTTTCTTACTGCACAAAGTGACAGCTCCACCTCCCAAGATAAACACATATCCTGTAGTGAATCTACGCTCATCCCTGTCACCTGCCCAATCAGAGTCACAAAAACCCTTTAATCTCAAATCTCCACCCTGATAGCATAGGGTGAGATTGGCAGTACCATGAAGGTAACGAATAATCTTTTCACTGCAATCCAATGAGCAAGTCCTAGATTACTTTGATATCGGCTAACCAAGCCGACTGCAAAGCAAATGTCAGGACGAGTACACAACATAGCATACATCAAGCTCCCTACTGCACTAGCATAGGGGATCCTACTCATCTTTTCTCTCTCCTCATCAGTTTTAGGGCACTGATCGATGCTTAAAGTACAACCCTTCTCTATTGGAGTATCACGGGTTTAGAATAGTGCATTTGGAATCGTTCTAAGACTTTCTCAATATACGTTTCTTGTGACAAACCAAGAAACCTCTTAGCACGATTCCTCAGGATCCTCACACCAGCATAAAATTTGCCTCACCCATATCCTTCATCTCAAAGATAGAGGACAGCCACTCCTTAGTGGCTTTGATCACTCCAATAGAACTTCCAGCAATTAGGATGTCATCTACATACAACGTTAAGATTAGAATCCCGTCGTCTGATTTCTTAATGTACACAGTAGTCCTCCTCAATCATATCTAAGCCAATCGATGTAATGGCTTCATGAAACTTAAGGTACCATTGCCTAGATGACTGCTTGAGACCATATATGGATCTTCTAAGGCGGCACACTTTGCCCTCCTGTTCTTTGGTCACAAAGCCCAAGGGTTGATCCATATAGATTTCTTCATCCAGGCTTCCATTAAGAAACACTGTTTTAACATCCATTTGATGTAGCTCCAAATCTAAATGAGCTACAATAGCTAGGATCAGGCGAATGAGGCAAATCTCACCACAGGAGAAAAGGTATCCTCAAAGTCTACACCCTCCCTCTGGGTATAGCCCTTTGCCACAAGACGAGCTTTGTACTTATCAATTGACCCATTAGCGTTGCGCTTTATCTTAAGAACCTACTTATTTTCTATAGATTTGCGCCCAGGCGGAAGGTTTACCAAGTCCCACACATGATTCTTGGCCATCGATACCATCTCATCTTTCATAGCAGCTTGTCACTCACAATGAGCAGGTGAATCGAGCGCTTCTTCAACAGAAGCTGGATCATCTGGATCTAATGGAGTGCAGAGAAACACATTCCCTTCGATCCCAAAATGTCATCGTGGAATATGACCACGTTTGCTTCTCCGTAACTATGGATCTGGACCCTGAAGACCGCTCTCAGGTGGTGCATCAACCCTCATAGGTGAGCTCCTACTAGGCTCAGCTTGTGCGCTCCCACTGTCTGGTGCGACACTCCCACTGGGTCTAGCATTCCCACTATCTGAACCCTGAGGACCGCTCTCAGGTGGTGCATCAACCCTCATAGGTGAGCTCCTACTAGGCTCAGCTTATGCGCTCCCACTGCCTGGTGCGACACTCCCACTGGGTCTAGCATTCCCACTATCTGTGGCGATCTCTGAGATAGGTCAAAAATCTCCTCCCTCGCTAGAGATAGTAGGAAGGTCCTCCTGTAACTCATACAGAGACAGGTCCTTTCTAATTTCACCAATGCTCGGGAATACATTCTCTAGAAACTCGACGTCTCTGGACTCCACTTCAGTCAATTGATCAGTACAAAGCTCGTCTTGTGGTGAAGGGCTATACCCAGAGGGAGGGTGTAGACTTTGAGGAGACATTTCTCCTGTGGTGAGATTTTCCTCTATTCACCTGATCCTAGCTATTGTAGCTCTTTTAGATTTGGAGCTACATCAAATGAATGTTAAAACAACGTTTCTTAATGGAAGTCTAGATGAAGAGATCTATATGGATCAACCCTTGGGCTTTGTGACCTAAGGATAGGAGGGCAAAGTGTGCCGCCTTAGAAGATCTATATATGGTGTCAAGCAGTCATCTAGGCAATGGTACCTTAAGTTTCATGAAGCCATTACATCGATTGTCTTAGATATGATTGAGGAGGACCACTGTGTGTACATTGAGAAATCGGACGATGGGATTCTGATCTTGGCGTTGTATGTAGATGACATACAAATTGTTGGGAGTTCTATTGGAGTAATCAAAGCCACTAAGGAGTGGCTGTCCTCAGTATTTGAGATGAAGGATATGGGTGAGGCGAATTTTGTGCTTGGAGTGAGGATCCTAAGGAATCGTGCTAAGAGGTTTCTTGGTTTGTCACAAGAAACGTATATTGAGAAAGTCTTAGAACGATTACGAATGCACTATTCTAAACCCGTTGATACTCCAATAGGGAAGGGCTATACTTTAAGCATCGATCAGTGTCCTAAAACTGATGAGGAGAGAGAAAGATGAGCAGGATCCCTATGCTAGTGCAGTAGGGAGCTTGATGTACGCTATGTTGTGTACTCGCCCTAACATTTGCTTTGCAGTCGACTTGGTTAGCCGATATCAAAGTAAGCCAGGACTTGCTCATTGGGTTGCAGTGAAAAGGATTTTTCGTTACCATCGTGGTACTGCCAATCTCACCCTATGCTATCAGGGTGAAGATTTGAGATTAAAGGGTTTTTGTGACTCTGATTGGGCAGGTGATAGGGATGAGCGTAGATCCACTATAGGATATGTGTTTATCTTGGGAGGTGGAGCTGTCACTTGGTGCAGTAAGAAACAAAGTTGTACCGCCCTGTCCACCATGGAAGCTAAATATATTGCTTGTTCGGCTGTTTTCCAGGAGGCTGTGTGGCTGAGGAGGTTCTTGAGGCACCTTGAGATATCAGCTACTCCACATGAGGCTATTCAAATCAGTTCTGATAGTATGGCATCATTACAATATGCTAAGGATCCTAAGTACCATGGAAGGACCAGCATATTGACATCGGATATCACTTCATTAGAGACATGGTCAAGCAAGGAGAGGTTATCCTACAGCATATCTCCATTGGCAGGATGCTGGCTGATCCTCTGACGAAGCCTATTCCTAGGGATGTGTTCCAGGCTCATGTGAGGGGTCTAGGTCTGTATAGAGTGTGACAGACTGTGTTATGTTTCAGACTTATATAGGAGTTTGTGTCTGTTTTTTGTCAGACAGGGATTGTATGGACATCAATGACTATGTGTTAAAGTTTATGAAATGTTTATTTTCATTATTATGATGAGTTCATATTTATAGGCACATATGTGTATAAATGTCACAGGCTTAGATCAGCCCACTCACACGGGTGATCGCCCTGACACTTTTGTAGTGGGCAGAATGAGACTAAAGTAGCCATTATAGATGCTTGAGTAGCAATGCATGAGTTGCAAATTGCATGGGTTGCGAAATGTGCTATATAAATTATAATAGAATATATTATAATCAAAGTCCATCAAATGTTGAACGTCAGCAACAGCGCCTACCTTTGATTTATTTGTTTTTTTTATTATAGGTTGTTGGTTGGATAATGAAATTACCCAGGATTTCTAACCATTTATAGGTGGTACCATCATTTAAAAAAAAACAGGGAAGCCATTCAATGGCTCTATAACTGACGGATCATTCAATATAAACAAAACGCATCAGTCAAATTCGAAAACCCATCTTTTTTCATTTCTTCTTGTGCTGCGGCTCCCATGGCCGCAGCTGAGGGGTAGGCAGCGGCGAGCGACTGTCGTTGCCTGCTCCTCCACCTATTCCCACGTCGGCCACCGTCCGAAGTGTGGTGACGACCAACCTTTGCTCTGATACCAATTGAAAGAACAGAAGCAAAGGAACATACCACTCTATGGGCAGCAGCGGAAGCAAAAGCTCGTCGGCCGTCGAGGGCTACCAGAGTCCTCAATGCGTCCACACCCCTAAGCCGCGGTGCCGAAAGAAGGAGGAGGAAGAGCCCTTCGGTTACCTCTGTGTCGTTCTCTTAGAAGACCTATACTAAAAGACACCTTCAATCTTTTTATAAGAAGGAGAGCAGCGGATAAGTCCGAGGTTTATCTAGGACTCTTCGGATACCGAGTGGACGTATTAATTAGCACCCAGGCCAACAATACGTATTATCGGATACCGAGTGGACGTATTAATTAGCACCCAGACAAACATTTAGAGATGAAGACAGAATGATTCATTCCTTTTGTTCTAAGTAAATATTGTATTTTGATCATCATGAGCTGACTCATATCCGTATCGTATGATCGCCCGCTTGTAACAATAATAATAATAATAATAATAATAATAATGTTGGATCGCTTTTTGCACGCTCTATATCAGGCCGACATATTCGGTGGTACGTGCATGCGTCGAGTCCTTTTTTTTTACCGGTGTTAATCCGTTTTACTGTTTTAACGTAGAAGATAAAATTTTATATAATTAAAAGTAAAATAATATTAAAATAATATTTTTAAAAGTTAAAAAAGCATCATATCAAATGATGCTTTTAAAATTATTTATCTTTTTTATTTTTAAATAAAGCTTTTTTTTACATGAAGTGATGGTGCTTTTTAAAAGCATTATAAGCGTAGTTTGAAATGATATTTTTAAAAAACATCATTTCAAATGACAGTTTTAAGAATGTTAATATATTTTCTTTAACTTTATTTATATAAAATTTTTACTTTTCACACTAAAATCGTAAAACTGGTGCTATTTAACACCGATTTCAAAAAGAAAAGTAACACAACCGTATCAAAGGGAAAAGCCAAGCCAAACCTATATAAGGTATAGATACTTGGCTTTCAGACATGCCCTGCATGCGAATGTAGAGACGCACCTTCCATGGTCAGGAACCGAGGTTTCTAATGCAATATTAGTATCTGATTCCTATATAAATCAATCATGCATTAGAATTTCATGAGCAGCCCAACATCTACCAAAGAGCTGACAACCTTAATCACACAAGGATGATAGAAAACAATTGATTTAGTGAGAAGCTAAAATCAAGATGAATTAAAATTAGCTCACATGTAAAAAAATGGTTGTTGAAGATCACATAAAATATGGATAAAATGATATATGAGAGCGTTTAGTTACCAAAATAGGATTGCTTCAATTATTTTAGATGATTAATAATCCTTATTTAGAAGTAATGTTGGTGATTAAAATACCACATTTGGTGTGATATGTCCAACAAGTTATTAAAGATATTTAGATATTCATAGTTACTTTATTTAGTATACCATGAGAATTCAAATCACCGTTTTTTTATAACACCATAACTACACCAAATACTTTCATGTCATAATTTATCAATATTTCTTATCTTTTATTATTACCAATAGTAAGCTATTAGAAATAAAGATATATTTGTTAATAATAGTTTGTCATTTACAATCAAAATATTTCATCACTAATATATGACTTTGAGCAATGAAATATTTTCATTGCTAATAGTCATTTATTTATAACAAAAAAGTCATTAAAATATTTAGTAATGAAATTGCTTTCCTCAGAAAAAAATAGTTTCATAGCAAAAAATGACTAATGTGGCTCCTAGAGTTCAACTTTTACAACAAAAGTAGATGTTCTCACAATTGAGTTAACATATTTTAAAGGACAAAATATTTCATCGCAATCTATTGATATATTAGCAATGGTAGAGATTTTGTCACCAAATATTGCATATTTAGTGATGAATTTATGTTTTCATTGCAAATAACTTTTGAAAACAAGGCATTGGCTACAAACTTAGTGATGATTTTTTTTTAATAGCTGAACACATAAATTTTTGTACTGAATTGTCTTATAACATTAAATTATATTGTATTAATATGAAAATAATTCCAAAAATATATGAACAAGAGTCATTTGGTCTCAAATCTTAAGTCAAAATTACTACCTAAGAATAATCTTAGATGCCTATCCTCAAGAATGGATATGGGATGATCAAATTGGAAGGTGATTCTAAATGTAGAGGTGATTTTGAATCATTGCCATATAAACTCAACTAGATACCATCAAATGCAGTTGCCCTATCCCATCACCAGGATCATCAATGACCCTAGTTGGAATATCCTATACTAAATGCCCCCTATATGATTGGATCCAAAACTTAATAGATTAAACTTTTAAGTTGAATGGAATTCCAATTGCTGTAACAAGCCCACCTCTTGATTAGAATCAAACTTTCTATTTCTCCCCAGTACTAAATTTTCACATATGCTCTACATATGAAAGCAGAAACAAGAGCTAAACATGCTAGATATGTTTTGATACAATAATAGACTAATTCACATAGATATTAACTAATACAATATATTTAGAACTTAGAATTTTATTTTTGAGCAAAGCTCCCTTATAGTTGTAGAAGAAATTTATTTATCTACATCTACTAAAATCATACTAAGAAAGAAGAAAGAGATCTTTAGAAGATTTTTTTTAAAAAAATATTTAATAAATAATCAAAATTATTTAAATATTTTTTCTATTCTATATTTTCCTAAAAGGGTCGTGACCCACGGCCAGTCTACCACATCTTTATTAATCAATGCATCACTAGAAATACCTTCAACACATTATACCTTTCAGCTTAGCTCACTACAATGTGCAGTTTGGATCTCACAATTTGTAATCTCTTTTACAAATTTCATATGCATAGTTTAAATTCTTTTGGGCTTTATATCACAGGTAAAATATATCCGAATATATATTTAAGAAAAACACCTGGATAGATAAAGAAACCAACAAAATTTGATTTGCATTCATAATGTAATATATACAAAATAGCATCCAATCTGATTGGATTTAGGGCATACACTAACACAAAAAGCATTGCCTCGATTTTACAATGGCGATTCGCCATCCGCCAATCGTACTACACCCCACTACCCTTCTTTAAATGTGAAAAGATCATACTTCCCCAAAGGCACGGACTCCGCATGCACGAAACCTGCAATAAATGATGCCCGAATCTTGATGCATTGAGACTCTACATTTCTCTTGCTTGGCAGATGCAAGGCACGTGGCTATGCAAGCTCAGGTGTAGGGGGCATATGATGGGGCTGATGGAGCTACACCTAATCTACGGTAGAGATCACACTTTCGAATGAACCCCTCATCTAATGGAGCTGTTAAGTTCATGCCCAATCAACGATGGTGATCATCCTTCCAGAGTAACTTCAGTCAGCCACCTGAATAGGACCCTCAGTCGGCCACCTGGATAGGACATCTAGGCATCCATTTGGGTAGGACCCTCAGCCGGCCATCCGGTAGACTCTCCAACCTACCACTCGGGTAGGACCTTCAGCCAACCACCCAGGTAGGATCTCCAGTCGATCATTCGGATAGGACCTTGAATCAGTCATCTGGGTAGGATCATCAGTCAGCCATTCGGACAGGACCTCGAGTCGGCCATCCGAGCAGGACCTTGAGTCGACCACCCAGGTAGAACTCCAACCCGGCCGCCCAGGTAGGACATGGAGTCGGCCAACTAGATAGGATTCTTCATGGGGCCCATCTATAGGACCACACTGTTCACAACTGCCCGTACAATCTTTTCACAGTCCAGAATCTCCATAGAGACGTGGGGGATAGATTCAACGAATTTTGACCACCCAAGCCCGACAAAATCTGCCAACCTGGAGACGACCTCCTGGGTCTGACAAGCCCTACCAACCCAACGACGATCGCTCAGGTCTAACAAATCCTGCCAACCCTGGCATGCCACATGTGCTCTGACGTTCGATTACGTTGCGAGCTTCGCTAACCCCAATAAAACAGGTAAGAGGAATCTTCGATCAGGTGAGATATATGATGCCCACATACATATGCTTACACTGAGCATATCCATCTCTCTAAGACTCTCGAGCTTTCCTTTTCAAAACTTTTTGCAGGCTTCTGTTCAAGAGAAGCCCACTGAAGGATCTTTGGCTCGTCGGAGAAGGCAATCAAATGCTTGCCGACGATCAAAGAAGTGACTTGGCGATAATAGTGTGACTCATATGTACCAAGTACATGGGAAGAAGATAAGCTAGTAATATCATCATGATCTATGAATTCTTTTATGGTTCTTGTATGTTAAGTAAATAGAAAGAAAAAAAAGCTAATAATTTCATCATAATCTCTGAATTCTTTTGTATGGCTCATGAGTATTAAGTACATGGAAAGAAGAAAAGCTGGTAACAAATACTTCTGAATGGCTCATGTGTATCAAGTACATGGGAAGAAGAAAATCTAGAAACACCATCATAATGTATGTTTTTTTTTTTTTTTTTTTTTTTGTGTGGCTCTTGTGTTTACATGAGAGCCAAGCATTTGCCAGTAGTGTTGACCCAAATATTGTTTTTGATGAATAACAAAAACTACATGGGTATATTTCTTTTAGTACTAATGATTTTGATTAAGTATTTCAGATATATAAACCATTAATCATTCAAAATCATAAGAGAAATCGAACTTGATCTTGAGTCTTGCTTTAAGTGTCAATTTCAGCACTTAGAGTCAACTCCTATGTCAAGGAGCCAACTCCGGCATGTTTTGGCACTTTTGGCATGAGCTCGAGTCAACCCTTATAGTAACTCGAGTTGATTCAATCAGAGAGATAGAGAGACTACATTATTGCGATAAGCTCGAGTTGACTCCTATAGGGTCTCGAGTTGACTCGGTCAGAAAGACAGAGAGACCTCATTTCTGTGATAAACTTGAGTTGACTCTTACAGAAGCTTGAGTCGACTTGATCAATTATACAAAGAGTTGCATTTTTGGTGTTCAACTCAAGTCGACTCCCGCATTAGTTTGAGTTGACTCTCGAAGAACTTGAGCTGACTCCTAGCAAAGCAAAAGATGACTCCTCTACAAGCTGACACTTGACTTTTCGGACAACTTGTGTTCAAGTCGACTCGAGGTTTGTTCGAGTTGACTCGAGCCTATCAGGAGCTGACTCCAGAATTGTCAGAGACAGCTCCAGAATCTGATATTTCTCTAATGGACTTCAACAGCTCTTTTTTTATTCATACTAAACACTCTTCCAACTACAAATAATGACTAGTTTTCTTCTAAAAGTGGACTTGAAAGATGATTATAAGTAAAAGCCTTGGATTGATTCAAAAAAAAGGAGGAAGATGAAAATAAATCATAAGAAAAAAAGTTTAAATTTCAGAAGCCCTAGAGTGAAAACAGAGGTTTAGAAAATCTTAAGAATCTGAAGCTAATCTTGATGGATTTTCATCAAATCAAAGGGAGAAGAAGAGAGCCCTAATTCTTCCAAAGCTTCAACGTTAAAGAATCTTCCAAAGCTTCAAGCACATCTTGAGGAAGATCAAATTGAGGAAAAGAAGAAAAGAAGAAAAGCTCAATTTTAAAAATCTTCTAATCAATCTCCTTTTATTTTTGTTTGATTACATTGTTCTATTTGCTCATTTTGGAGCTTTATTTCTACTGTAACTAAACTCTTTATTGCTTTTGTAAGTTGATTCAATCAGGAATTGAATCAAAGAGGTAGTTGGCCTTGCGCAAGCTAGGAGGCTTGTGAGAGGTTTTGTGCTGGTGATCTTATGAAAACCAGCTAGGTTCGTTGTGATTCCTGGGTAAAACAATAAGTTTGAATTGTGAGCTTGTAAAACAACTCCGTTGTAATCAAAGAGATTATAGTTTGGCCCAAGAGATCCTTGGGAGTGGACATAGGTGTAGTTAACACCGAACCATTATAAAATCCTTATGTTTACCATGCTTGACTCTTTTCTCTCTCCTTTATTTGTTATACCCTGCTTGGATTATATCTCACTGCGCTCACACTTCTCCATTCACTGCACATTAGCATTACTTGTTTAAACTAGTTTAAATTTTTTAAAGAACCGAATTCATTCCCTCTCTTGGGTTGCTATTTGAATCAATAATTGGTATCAGAGCTAGTGCTCATTCTTCCTTGACCTAACCATCAAGAGCTAAAGATTCAAATGGCAGCTCAAGCGTTCTTCTTTTTCTGAGGGATAATTCACTAATCGTCCTCCGTTGTTTAATGGCACAAACTCTTCATATTGGAAAGTAAGAATGAGAATATTCATTCAAGCAATGGATTATGATTTGTGAAGTATCATTATTAATGGTCCCAGCACCTTCCCACACTTAGTAGATGGTACAGTTATTTCTAAGTCCAAAAGGGACTAGAATGAAAATGATTAAAAAATGGCTCAGCTAAATGCCAAAGCCATAAATGTTTTGTATTGCTCCTTGGATGCAAATGAATTCAATAGAATATCTACTTGCATTTCAGCCAAGGAGATATGGGATAGGTTGAAAGTTACCCATGAGGGTACCAACTAAGTTAAAGAGTCTAAAATTAATATGCTTGTGCACAAATATGAACTCTTTAGCATGGAACAGAATGAATCCATCACTTGCATGCATGCTAGATTTACAGATATAGTGAATGGATTAGAAAGTCTTGGTAAGACCTGTACTAACTTTGAGCTTAGACGAAAATTTTTTAGGTCTCTTCCAAAACATGGGAGGCAAAAGTAACAACCATCCAAGAAGTCAAAGATCTAAATACCTTGCCTTAGGAAGAGCTTCTTAGATCTCTCATGATGCACAAACTCACCATGAAGCAACACATGGAGGATGAAGTCAAGAAGAAGAAAACTATTGCCTTGAAAGCTGCTGAGAAGGAGAAAAGCAGCAGCGAAGAAGATGAAGATGACAAGGACACCGCCCTTCTTGTAAGAAAAATTAAAAAGTTTATGCAAAGAAGGAGGTCATTCCATAAAAGATCTGGTGTCAAAATGGAAAAAGAAAAGGAGAAGGATCCCATAATTTGTTATGAGTGCAAAAAGGTGAGACATTATAAGTCTGAATGTCCTCAACTCAAAAAGGGATTCAAAAAGAAGAAGAAGGCTTATGTTGCAATATGAAGTGACAGTGATGACTCTTTCTCTGAAGAGGAACAACAAGATGTTGCAAACATGTCTTATGGCCAATAAGGAAGAGGTAAGTACTGAACACCCTCTTTATGATTTTACATTCGATGAACTCTATGATGCATTCAATGAACTTCTGAATGACTTTAACAATTTGAGATTAAAAAATAAAATTTGAAAATTAAAAATCAGAACTTCTCAAAAAGCTTAAATAGGAAAATGAATGCAGCTGAATTGAAAAAACTAAAATCTGAAAAGCAAATTTTAGAAAATGACAAGAATATGATTTCTTCGGAGAATCAAAAATTGAAAGATGAATTTGAAAATATAAGAATGTTGTTGATAAATTCACTTACAATTTTGAAAGATTAAATTTGCTTTTAAACAATAAATGGGCTATTTTTGATAAAGCTAATTTAGGATACATGCCATATAAAAAGCAAAAATCGGTCAATAACTTTTTTGTAAAAGGTTCAACTCATGATGATTTATTATGCTTTTGTTATGAAAAAAGAGATCATAAATCCTTTATTTATAATCATAGAAAACATTATATGAATGCTAGTAACAAGGGTAAAATGATTTGAGTTTCAAAAAAAATCATATTTTCTGCAATTAACTGTAAAGGACTCAAGAAAGCTTGGGTACCTAAACATAAATCTTAATTGCTATGCAGGTGTGTCTTGCAGCCAAATGAGAAAAAGAAAGTGATATCTTAACAGTGGCTGCTCAAGGCACATGACAAGTGATAAAGATCAGTTCATTATCCTTGAAGCTAAAAGAGGTAGAGTGGTGACCTTTGAAGACAATAATCAAGGGCACATCATGGGTATTGATAAAATTTAGATCACTCCATCTACCTTTATTGAAAATATTTTATATGTTGATATTTTAAAGCATAACTTGATTAGCATTAGCCAACTATGTGATAAATGATTCAAAGTTTTCATTGAAGCCTCTATTTGCATCGTATCTAATTTCATTGACAATAGCATTATCTTTGTTGAAAATAGAAATGGCAATGTATACTTAATTGACTTAGATAACTTATCTACAAGTAATCATTGCCTAATTGCTAGTGATGCTAAAGTTAATGAGGTTGGATAGCTATGACACCGTAGATTATGGCATACAAACACACACTTGATTTTAAAATTATTTAAAAAGGATTTAGTTAAAGGACTTCCAAAATTGAATTTCGAAAATGATAGAGTTTGTGATGCTGTCAACTTACAAAATAAACTAGAAATTCTTTTAAGTCTAAAAATATTGTTTCAACTTCTAGACCACTTGAACTACTTCACATGGATCTATTTGGACCTACTAGAATCATAAGTCTAGGGGTAAGAAATATGATCTTGTGATAGTAGATGATTACTCTAGATTTATATGGATACTATTTTTGGCTCATAAAGATGAGACTTTCTCTGTATTTCTAAATTTTTTTAAGAAACTTATAAATAAAAAAATACTACCATTGTATCTCTTAGAAGTGATCATGGAACTAAATTTAAAATTACTTATTTAAAAAGTCTGTGTTGAAAATGGCATCCATCATAATTTCTCAGCACCTATGACACCTCAGCAAAATAGGATGGTAGAAAGAAAGAATAGGACTCTAGAGGACATAGCTTATACCATCCTATGTGAAGCCAACTTTCTAAATATTCTGAGCGAAAGCTATAAACACATATATTACATCCTAAATAGAGCACTTATTAGACCAATCCTTAAGAAAACCCCTTATGAACTTTGGCATAATAGGAAACCTAATGTTAGTTACTTTCAAGTATTTGGTTGTAGATGTTTCATTCATAATAATGAAAAAGATAATTTAAAAAAGTTTGATGCCAACTCAGATAAAGGTATCTTCTTAGGATACTCTACATCTAGCAAGGCATATAGAGTGTTAATAGAAGTATTTGATTGTTGAAGAGTTAATTCATGTGGTCTTTGATAAGTATTTAGTCTCAAGTTCAGAAAAGAAAGATGATGAGGAAGATACTAATATTCTTGAAAGAGATTTAAAAAATTAAATGTTATAGTATCTTTAGATCATGAACTGAAGCTAAAGATGATGACTCAATTAAGGATAGAAATATTGATACTGCTCATGATGATAGATCTTCCTAGAGATTGAAGATATGCCTATGATCATCCAAGGATCTAATCATAGATGATCCATCTCAAGGAGTAAGAACTAGGTCACCTATGAGAAATATCAATAATCATCTTGCATTTGTGTCTCATATAGAAACCAAGTCAATTGAAGAAGCTGAAAATGATAGTAATTGAATGTTAGCAATGCAAGAGGAATTGAATCAATTTACTAGAAATAAAGTATAGACCTTAGTTGAAAGACCCAAAGATCATCCTGTAATAGAAACCAAATGGGTTTATAGAAATAAGTTAGATGAAAATGGTATTATTGTTAGAAATAAGGCTAGATTGGTTGCAAAGGTTATAATTAGGAAGAAGGTATTTATTTTGATAAAACTTTTACACTGGTAGCTAGATTAGAAGCTATGAGGTTGTTATTAGCATTTGCATGTTGCATGAACTTCAACTTAATTCAGATAAATGTAAAAAGTATATTTTGATATAGTTTTATAAATAAAAAAGTTTATGTTGAACAACCATCTAGTTTTAAAGATAATAAGTTTTCAAATCATATTTTTTAACTTCACAAAATATTTAATGGTTTAAAGCAAGCACCGAGAGATTGGTATGATAGGCTTAGCAAAATTTCGATTGATAATAATTTTTCTAAAGGTAATGTGACAAAACCCTATTTTTAAAAAGAAAAGAAAAGATATACTTGTTGTATAGATATATGTAAATGATATAATATTCGGTGCTACTAACAACTCTGTTTGTCATGAGTTTACTGAGTTGATGCAGGGAGAATTTAAAATAAGCATGATGGAAGAACTGAATTTCTTCTTTGACTTCAAATCAAACAAGAAAGGAAGGGATTTTCATCAACCAAACAAAGTATACAAAAAAAATTCTCAAGAGTTTGGTGTGAAAATTGGCAAATCCCTCGGCACACCTATGAGTCCCTCATGTAAACTTGACAATGATGAAGATGTTAAGAAATAGATCAAAAGCTTTATAGAGTTGATTAGATTTCTTATTTATCTCACTGCTAGTAGACCTGATATTATATTTGTTGTTTATATATGTGCTAGAT
This sequence comes from Calamus simplicifolius, assembly GCA_900491605.1. NCBI lineage: Eukaryota > Viridiplantae > Streptophyta > Magnoliopsida > Arecales > Arecaceae > Calamus > Calamus simplicifolius. The sequence continues at coordinate 442,756 of UESW01001298.1, forward strand.
ATCAATTTGATCTTAAGGAATCATACTTAATAGCTATAAAACGAATCTTTAGATATTTGAGTGGAACTAAAAATATAGGATTACGGTATTCTAGAGACTCCACATTTGAATTGATTGTATATTCTGATTCTTATTTTGCTGATTATAAACTAGATAGGAAAAGTACTAGTGTTGCATGCCAATTCTTAGATAATAACTTAATCTCTTGGTTTAGCAAAAAGCAAAATTTAATTATAGTTGAAAGTTGCTATGTTCAAATCCTTTGGATTAAGCAACAACTTGAGGATTGTGGCATCACTCTTAATAAATTCCTATAAGATGTGATAATACAAGTGCAATAAATTTGACTAAAAATCTAATTCAATATTCAAGAACTAAACACATAAAAATTAGACATCATTTTATAAGAGAATATATTGCTAATGAAGATGTTTATCTTGAATTTGTTAATACTGAAAATTAATTGGCTGATATATTTTAAAACCCTTAAGTGAAGATAGATTTTGTTATCTTAAAAGAGAATTAGGAGTTTGTGATCCATTAGAATAGTTTGAAACTCCTAAGGAAGGCTATTTAGAATTCAATCAAATTGTATGAAAATCCTTCATTTTCTAAGGAAAAGCATCTAGATATTTGAATTCATTGATCCCTCATGCTTTAAGGACAAATTATCTAGAATTTTGAGCTTGGCTTGACTTATTTCAGCTTTTGAAACTCTTGATATTCTACTGAAATTGTCCTCAAGCCGACTTGAGATTTTATCAAGAGTCGACTCGATGGCGAGTTAACTCATTAAGAAGCAGGAGTCGACTCAAAGTCATTGAGCTCTCTGTCCGCTCAAATGGGAGTTGACTTGAGTCTCTACACGAGCCATCTAGATTTTGAGCGCTAACTATATTTTGGTTGACTGAGGATGACAAGAAATGCCTTAGATGCAAGAGGAATCATGATGAGTGTCCATTTACAATAGGAGCTTATTTTGAATGCAGTATGAGAGGATACAAAGTTGTTGCTTGTACATACAAAAAGGAGAAATCAGCTGCCACTCAGAATAAAGAGAATCCAAAACCAAAGGCTCAAGTAAGAGTTTACACTCTTACAAAAACAAGATGCTTAGGACATGCTATGGTAACAGGTATCCTTCCTATATTGATGCCTATGCTTAACACTATTTGAAATAATTGTCCTTGATCCCCGATTCAACATTCAAGAACTAAACACATAAATTAGACATCATTTTATAAGAGAATATATTGCTAATGAAGATGTTTGTCTTGAATTTGTTAATACTGAAAATTAATTGGCTGATATATTTATAAAATCCTTAAGTGAAGATAGATTTTGTTATCTTAAAAGAGAATTAGGAGTTTGTGATCCATTAGAATAGTTTGAAACTCCTAAGGAAGGCTATTTATAATTCAATCAAATTGTATTGAAAATCCTTTCATTTTCTAAGGAAAAGCATCTAGATATTTGAATTCATTGATCCCTCATGCTTTAAGGACAAATTATCTAGAATTTTGAGCTTGGCTTGACTTATTTCAGATTTTGAAACTCTTGATATTCTACTGAAATTGTCCTCAAGCCGACTCGAGATTTTATCAAGAGTCGACTCGATGGCGAGTTAACTCATTAAGAAGCAGGAGTCGACTCGAAGTCATTGAGCTCTCTGTCCGCTCAAATGGGAGTTGACTTGAGTCTCTACACGAGCCATCTAGATTTTGAGCGCTAACTATATTTTGGTTGACTGAGGATGACAAGAAATGCCTTAGATGCAAGAGGAATCATGATGAGTGTCCATTTACAATAGGAGCTTATTTTGAATGCAGTATGAGAGGATACAAAGTTGTTGCTTGTCCATACAAAAGGAGAAATCAGCTGCCACTCAGAATAAAGAGAATCCCAAACCAAAGGCTCAAGGAAGAGTTTACGCTCTTACAAAAACAAGATGCTTAGGACATGCTATGGTAACAGGTATCCTTCCTATATTTGATGCCTATGCTTTAACACTATTTGAAATAATTGTCCTTGATCCCCGAGGATACGATCCGATTCATCACTAGCTATAGTAATAAGTAGGTTTTATTTTTGACCACCAACGACAGCGATCACTACACAAGAAGAAATTCATTCACTTTAAAGATCTCATGGATATCCAAGAACAACCATTAAAGGTGAGTGTTAAAATATAATGGTTGTCAGTTTTTTTTTATTTCAGTCTTTGTTGGGCTTTTACATAATGGGCCTATTTTATTATGCTTTGGTGTAGTAGCCTTAGATGGATAAGATCATAAGAGGCATTATATTTATCCGTAGAACCAAGAAATAATATTTATATGGTGATGTGCTTAATGAAACGATAGAGCTATTTTTTTCTTGAGAGAAAACCTTTCATCTACCCTGATTTCTCTTTCAAAAATAATCTATGTTGAAAACAATCCCAACAGATGAGAGCAACAAGTTAGACCATGCACTCATAGTTCTACATCTTGCTCCGGTCAAAAACTACAATCTTTACAGAATCGAATACCAGTTACGACTCCAAGTATTACCTAAAATCCAGCTGCTCTCCTGCATATGAATATCTGCATTAAGATATATCAAGGGAATTAACTAGATGCTCATATGAATTTTTCATATTATATGCTAAGGGAGAATGAAAAAGAAACTGAGAATACCTGATACATAAAGTTTCAGCAGTTTCAGCAGCAACTAAACTAAACTAAAGAAACTGAGGATACCTGATACATAAAGTTTCACATAGATGAGTGGCATCCTTTGGGCATATGAATATCTGCATCAAGATATCAAGGGAATTAACTACATATTCATATAATTTTTTTACATTATATGTTAAGGGAGAATGAAAAAGAAATTAAGGATACTTGATACATAAAGTTTTACATAGATGAGTGGCATCCTCTGGTTCACATTGCTGTAATGCTTCTTATGATTCTTTATATACAATATCCATTACATATACAAAATTTTTACATAATGGCAACAAAAGATAAACATCAAAATAACTAATAAATAAAAGTCAGTAGTTCATATCAATTACAATATCCATAACTAACATAAAACATACTACTGTGAAGACAGAGGCAGAGGCAGAGGCGGAGGTGGAGGCAAACGTGAAGGAAGTGACCATGAATGTGGTGAAGGCAACATAGTGTTGGCTGAAGCCGATGCTGAACTTGATGGTATATCAAGTGAGGGAAGCATAGGAACATTAAACCCAGCAGCAGCAAGTGTAGCAATTAATCATTGAATTATTTGTTCCTGATGCATAACTTGCTCACGTAGAGCTTCAACAACTGGAGTCGAATGTGATGCAATCCCACTAGAGATAGAGGTAGAATTCTTTTGTTGATGTCTCTTTGCTTCCTTCATTCTAGGAATCGATCCCCAGCCTCTGTGATAGCTCGGACGTGTGCCAAGAACATCATCAACGATGTCACCCTCAGTAATATTTTAATTATCAAAGCCATCTTTCTGGGTGGATAACGATATGCGGCGTTGGAGCATTTTTCCTACCAAAATAATCAATTCAAAAATTAAATAGTAAACACTCTAAAATCAATGTGTTAATTTGTGTTTTAGTTGACAAGCACAATATGTGTGACATTATCTATATAAATCTACCCACATGTCAATAAGAACTCATATTATACTGAACTCCAAAATAGAAACAAGAAATTGAGCAAAACTAAGAAATATTTACAATAGAAATAGTGCAATTTGGGTAAATCCATGCAACAACAGCAGTTTCAACAATTTGGGTAAGAAATATTTCACAAAATATGTGTGTGGTAGATAGTTATTGGTAAGAGCTTATGCTTAACTAAACTAACAATAGTTTCAGCAGTAGCAACAATAATAACAATAACTAGTAATTTCAGCAGCAACAACAACAATAACATACATATCTTTGTTGTGCAACGTTGTTGATCCACCCAGTTGATTGACTCTAATGCATGTCCTTGAAATGCTCAATAGGCTTAGGCATTTCTTTTGTCTCCTTATTCATCTGTTATAAAAGTAATATTAGAAAACATACAACATAAGTTACATGTAATAATATTAATTTTAGAAAATAGATATTTATGTACCTTTCTGTATCGATGTGCAGTGAAAGAGCTAGATCTATGGCAACTTTTAAACTCTCTTTTCTTTCTATTTATAGAATTACTCTTTTCTTTTTCTAAAAAATATTATGTTAAAAATAGTTTAAATAAATTTAGGATTCAAGAAAATTAGTATAAAAAGTGAACTATAAATTTTAATTGATTTTTTAAAGTTACTTACCTTTGCTTTCTCGGTTGCCCAATGGTCACAAAGACATTCCCAAATGTCTTATCCACACAAAGTATGAGGCCTCTTTGTCTTTGCCATATGTGGATCATCTTCACCACCATTTTCTCTAAAGTGGACATGCCATCGATAACGAGAATCTCTCCAGTTGTTGCTCATCATCTGATCAATCGCATCATTGATGAGATCACTAGATTCAAAATAAACTTCTCCTGCACATTATTGAAAAGTTAATTCAAACAATAAACACTAGTATATAATCATAAAAAATGAACTTATTTACTAAAAGGAATAATAAAAAAGTTACTTACATGCATCTGATTAATCACAATTTTCTGTTCAACAGGTGAAACCTTCTTCCAAGACAACATAGAATGATCTATGATCCGTCAAACTACCTGGGCAAAATGGTTATTGAACAACTTGCCATTTCTTCCTATAGGTATATAAGTGGCGCTCTCCCTTTGATCAGGATTATTATTATCTACAATATCAAACTGCAAAGGTAGAGGATTTCCTTTGTTATCTTTAATAGCTTTCTCCAATATCATGCTACGAGAAGATCCTCTTTTTGATTTTTTTTTGATGAGGCAACCATTTTTCCCTTATCGCGATGAGGATCATAAGGAGGTTGTGCATCAGATCCATCTCCACCTGGTGTAGACATAATGCTACAAAACAAAATAAATTAAATTAATAATAATATAAATTATTACAATAATTTTAAAATTGCAAAACAAAATTAAACAACATATACTGAAGCTCCAGGTAAGGCAGCCATTTTACATATCATTCTCAACTGGTCATAGACAAATAATACTAACAACTGGTCATAGACAGATAATATGAAGCCCAGGTAAGGCAGCCATTTCTAGTCGGAACTGGACTATCACTAAATTTTATATCTTTGATGCATGTAAAGAGAACTAACAGAGTTGGCAAAACTTTATGTTCATGTTCATTCTTTTTTTCTAATTGCATATAATAGATATCATCTTTTCTTTCATGTGCTGTGCTAAGACCAATATATCTTCTTGCATGATTCTACCTTATCTTTGAGTAGTCCAATAGCTATGTTATTTTTAGAAGATGCACATGTGTCGAGGCTATCATTTTCATTTCACAGACTGGTTAGAGAGTTATATTGCATGAAAGGCATGTGGCTTCTAAGTCTTAGATGGCATATCAACCAATGGCATATTTTGGTGACATTAGTTTGGTCTTTTTTTGTGTCAGATGAGGCTAGGAATGGGTTTTGTGCTTTCTACAACACAAAAATTCGATCCTTGATGTCATCTATTGTATATTACATGGTTCAGTATAGTCTATTATGTTACCCTTTTTCTACAGTATTTAATTTTCTTCTGACTCTTCTTTCATTTTTTTACATTGCACAGTCTAACAGGATCAGACGTTATTGTTGCTCCTGGCGTTCTTCTGTATGTCTTTCTGTGTGGTTGCTAAGCATGTGCAGTAGACAGAATCTAATCTGGAGTATATTACTTAAACAGTCATGTCTAATATTAAGTTGACCAAAACTCTGGGATAGTCTTCAAGGGTAAGAGGGGCATGGTTTCTGTTTACTTTTCTGTCGTAGACTCCTGAAGTAGCGCAGGAACAGGCTTTCTTCTCCAGATCTCATGAGCCTATTTGTTAACCAGAAGAGAATGCTTCTGGTGAGTTGACGAACTGCAAATAGCAGTAGTTAGTTTTACACCAGTGGTTCACATTTACCTGAGACTGGATATTTTTCTTGGGAGAAGAAACAATTTGGAACCTTCAAGATGTACTACTGGTTAGGCACAACTGGAGTATGGGTTTGTCAGCAGCTCCATCATCAGAGCGTTCTGATCCAGATATAAGGGGTTGTTTACGTCAACTGTAAGAGCACTGTTCTTTCATTTTCTTTATGGTAGAAGAGAGGTGAAGATTTATAAATTGAGGTTTAGCAAACCTCATAACTAAATTTTATATCTTTGATGAACTATTAGTAATTTCAACAGTTTCAGCAGCAACAGCAGTTTCAGCAGCTTATACTTAACTAAACTAAAATACATTGGTAAGAGCTTATGCTTAACTAAACTAACTAACTAACAACAGTTTCAGCAGCAACAACAACAACAACAATGACCAGTAATTTCAGCAGCAACTAAACTAAATTAACAGCAGTTTCAGTAGTTTTAGCAGCAACAACATTTTCAGCCGTTTCAGCAGCAACAACTAAAATTTTAATAATTTTAAAACTGCAAAACAAAATTAAACATATATATAAGTTCTTTATTATAGTGATTCATCAACAGAAAATATGTCATCACTCGTAGAATCTTCAGATAATGAATCGTCTTCCTTGTTTGAACTTTCAATTGATCATCTTCATATTCTTCTAATGTTTCATCAAATTCATCTTCATCATCATTGATAAAGTTATCTTCAACCAAAATGGGATCCCTAATAAATCTTCTATATTTTCCACAATTTCAGGTTGAACGTCATGACGATTGAGTGTGTTGTTATCTAATGGTGGAAGTTCAACCCATATACGAAACTTTGATGAGTTATTCGCTTGCAAGATATGTTCAATATCAGTTGCATTACTACTGCTCACTTCAGCTTATGGATTATCCCACAAGTTTTTATAGTTAACTTTTTGTACAAGTCTCCAATCCGATCCTTTTATCAAATATTGAATATAAAAAACTTGTTGTGCTTGTGAGGCCAAAATATATGGATCATTTTGATACCATTATCCTCCAACGAACACGCTTGTGAAATTATTGTCCTTTGTATTCTTTTTCTTCGTGGATTAGTATCGTATCATTGCACTTGAATAAAATGACACAATTATTGAACAAATAGGACAACTCAATTACTCCTTCTAATACTCCATAAAATTTGCTTCCGTCTGGCCCTTCTGCATACAAACCACTGTTTTGTGTCTTAAGACAATATCACATTCGTGTGTTAGAAAATTAATACCGTTCACAATATACTCAAGATAAGAATATGCATTCACAAGTGTTTGAGAAGCCAAAGCATACAATTCATCTGTTGCTTCTAAGATCTAATAGATCGTAATTTCAATCTGTAAATCATAATTGGATAAAACTAAATTGGTAATTTTAGAAAAATAAGTTAACATTCATAGAAAATGGATAAAATGATTCAAAGAATAATGACTTACTTTGTCTCTGAATCAAAGAGGAAATTTAATTTCTTGTTTACGATCTAAATTTGTGCCACCCTTAGCCCGCAATAAGTTCATGTGCTTACTAAATATTGAACACAATAAAATTAGACATTATAGTTTAATATGAAAAGAAATAAGTTTAGATGAAGTTTGGCAAAACTTACTCCAAATACTCTGCATTTGAGGGCCAGAATTGTTAAGCACATACCACTCTGCCTTTAAACAAAGTTTTGAATCAAGCATTATGACATTCTTCTTTCCCAATAATCAACCAACACGTTGAAACACACTTAATTGACATGCCAATTCATTCCTCCTTGTATCTTGATGTCGTTCAGGTCTACAAAATTTACTTTCAATCCTTTTAAGTACACTGAACAGAATGTTAAAGCTTCATTCACAATGTAACCCTCCGCTATTAAACCTTCTAGCGAGCTCGATTACGAACATATTGCTTGTATACTTTCATCATTCTTTTAATGGATACATCCATCGTGTATGCACTGGACCCCCTAATAATGCTTCTTTTGGCAGATGCAACATCAAATGCACCATAATGTCAAAAAAGGCAGGTGGAAATATTTGTTCAAGTTTTCATAATAAAAAAACCACTTGGTATTGAAGACCTCTAAGTCTTTAACAACCAAGTTTCGAGCATAAATTTGTTGAAAGAACTTAGATAACTCAAAGAGGGCCTCACAAGTCTCCTTGTTCAAGAATGATCGAATCGTAACAGGTAATAATCTTTGAATGATGATATGACAATCATGAGACTTTAATCCATGTATCTTACCATTAGACTCACTCACATTCTTTGATAAATTTGCTGCGAAGTTATCTGAAAATCTCACTGACTTAATAAAATTAACAAATATCTTTCATTCTTCTAATGACAATGTGTAACTTGCTTGTGGCTTCTTCTATTGATTCCCATCTTTAAAAATATGTAATTCTTTTCTGATGTTTAAATCTTCAAGATCAAGTCTTGCTTTGGTTGTATCCTTAGACTTGCCATCGATGCTCAATAAAGTTCTCAACAAGCTGTCACACACATTTTTTTTATATGCATAACATCTAAATTGTGTCAGTATAATACATTGTGCCAATATGGTAATTCATAAAGAATATTCTTTTTAGTCCAGTTCAACTCAGTAGGAGACCGTGCAACTTTTATGCCTCCAAAATTCTTATGCTTCCCTGATATCTTCTCTGATAACTTTTCTAATTGTCTTAATATAATTTTACCAGTATATTGCATTGAAGGTTCTCGATAATCAGGCTCACCATTAAATGGTCTACTCCTTCTCAAAGTTTCAGTTATGGGAAGAAATGCCTATGTCCTGTGTATGCAATTTTACTTCTTATTTTCGTCGAAGGTGTCTCTTCATTACAAGTATAGCATGCTTTATACTCTTTTATGCTCCATCCAGATATATATTGAAATGCAGGAAAGTCATGAGATAAAGATGTAATAGCAGCACACATATGAAACACTGACTTAGTGTATGCATCATAAGTGTCGACACCAATCTCCCATAACATTTTTAATTCATCTACAAGAGGTCTCATAAAACATCAAAATCCTTGCCAGAGCTTTAGGACCAGGGATTAATAAAGACATTATCATGTTTGTTTCTTTCATATCCTCCAAGGTGAAAAATTATAAGGTACCATAATGACTGACCACATGCTGTATAAGTTGCTCATATTCTCACATGGATTAAATCAACCAGTTGCCAAACCCAATCGAACATTTCTAGGTTCTCAAGCAAAATTAGGATACTTTTTATCAAAATCCTTCCAAGATTCTCCATCTACAGGATGCCTAAGTATACCTTCATTCTTAGGACGTTCACTTTCATGCCACCTCATATCTTTTGCTGTGTGTCGCGAACTATAAAGTCATTTTAATTGAGGAGTCAACAAAAATACCACAAGACTTTATGTGCCACTTTTTTTTCCTTTTGTGTTCCTATCGACCCAATGAGATTCTCCACACAGGACTATTTTGCATATTCACAGTTTCTTTCCAAAATATAGCACAATCAAACTTGCATACATCGATGGCCCCATAACCTAGGCCAATATTGCATAATAATTTTTTTGCTTCATAATATGAACCTGCCAACTTTGTCCCATTTGAAAATGCCTCCTTCAAAAGCTTTAAAAGCATATCAAAAGACTTGTTACTCCAATTATTTAAAACTTTCAAGTGAAGAAGCTTCACTAGGAAAGTCAAGGAAGAGAAATTTGTACACCCAGGGTACAATTCAATTTTTATCTCTTGAAACAACTCATCATATCGATCAACACTAGAAGTTCTTAAAACTTGGGAAACATCATTAACTATCTCACAAGGGGTTTCAAATGTACTCGGGCCAATAATGTCCGCTAATACATCTAACATTTCATCACCATCATCTTCTTCAGTAACTTCCACATGTTCTAGTTATTTAGGCTCAAGAGACTCTCCATGATAATATCATGTTTGATATTATTGTTGAAAACCCTTATCAATCAAGTGATTATGAACGACCCTCAAATTCTGCCAATAATGATTAAGACACTTTCGACATGGGCATCTCACTTTACCGTCTTCATTGACATAAGCCTCTGCCCTTGAAATAAATATCTTAATACCATCAATATATTCCTTTGACAAATATTTTTTTATGAAAGTCCAACTCTTATCAATTATCATCTTGACAGATCCTGCAATTTATACACATGTAAGAAGTATCCTAAATAAGTTTCACCTTCACTCCAAATAATCTAAAAGGTAAGGCTCTATTCCATTCAAGATTATTTCGTGTGATATATTATTCTACTAGTAATCATCATCGTTTATATTAAAATTTTGGCAGTATTTCTTCATAGTTCTCCCAAATGTGTAGCATATACTATGTATAGTATATACCACAATAGGAGAACATATGAGGAATTACAAACCGAAATATCAACCATCGATGACTAATAGTAGATTAACATATTGCAAAAAATAATCTCAAATGTCCACTAGGACAATTCAAGAATTTGTAAGACTATTCAGTCTTACAAACTCTCAAATGGGTCTAAAGGTTATAATGTCATAAAAAATGATATGCAAATGAAAAAAGTCACATAACAGACACTATGTGACACATATTATGAATTTAAATTGATAAATCTCCTTTTCTACTATGCTAACATTCTATACATAAAGATATAAATAAATCAACCAAATGACTAAGTATAACAGTCATTTAAGTATAACAATTGTTCAATAGAACTTTTAAGTTTAATAGTTTACCTCCAATAACAATCATAGAATCTGAAAGGTTATTAATTTGGATTAAAAAAAAACAATATAATGCAATAAAAGAAATATAAAAAATTAAATAATATGAAGGATAACTTCAGATGAAATGAGTGTATAAAGACAAAAGGCAAATATGCCACTTCTCAAAGGGATATAGTCATTTCACATCTCTATCAAGTGTTACATTTTATCAAGTGTTTCAAAAATATTCACATTTGACACAGAATTGACTATGTTATAGTTGTCACCATTGTCCATAAATTAAGTTTATATTTAGATTAAGTTTCTTTAAGGTTGTACATAATTATTTAATCTTATAGCATGAATTGTTCAAAGCCCATTTTTATTGATTAAATTCCTTTCATGTGGAATTATACCATACCTTCATTTATTTACTTACAAAGGCATTTGATCATATGTAGCAAGAATTCTGGGAGAATTTATTATGTGTCGGTTTATACGAGACTAAAGATTCTATTGTACAAACTTTGTAAATTTTGTTAATGCTATCAGCTTATAAATCATAGTTAGATTAAGATAGGTACGAAAGACTCATCAAATAGTGATTTTGGACAAAAAAAAGGTGAAAGATCACCAGTTGATTTATGAAGTCACTTTGGAACCTTTCTTCTGTCCCTATCTCTTGAGCTACCTGTACAATTAAATTGAAAAGAGATTTGATCAGCGACGCAACAAAAATTGGAAATCCATGTATGACGTAACCACTACTATTAATAAATGCAAATAAAATAAATGATAAGGAAAAAGATCATGATAAAGAATCACATGAAATGATTAAACTGAAGGATGAAATAGATGATAAACAGGTCAAATTTTAAAGAATCATAATGTTAACATGCCTGAAATTGCAAAGCATGATGCTCCTTGGAGTGCAAATTTTAAAGAATGTTGTAATTTCAGCAGGAAGAAGATACCACGGATGTGGTATCTGTTGAATAGAATGGCCTCAGCTATCAGCGCACAATTAACCCCTCCTAGCTTTAAATAATTAATCCATATCTCAACTATCAAACTTCTCTTTGATGAAATAATATAATATAAAAAATAATAATGACTGTAGGTGCTGATTCAAATAGATTACCCATGCATAACCTTCTTCCATTAGAAGAGTTGAGACATGGTCAGATAAATAAGAAGGTAGTTTTAGCAAGACCAAGAAGCCAAAAAAGTAGTCTACAATCCAATTGACCAAGAAGCAATAATTTTATACAGCAAGAAAATACCTGAGTTTCCAATGAAGGTTGAATCTTTCCAAGACTTTGTTGCCTACATAAGACAAAAGTCAGTAGACAAAGAATTAGTGGTTGAATGAGCAATCAGCATATATGTAAACCTATAACAACGTACAAATAAAATAGGAGAAAAGTATTCTTAGAAAGAAGATATAGAATCGGATGGGAGGCGGAAGAAGCGGTGGCGAGAGGAAAAGATTGGGAACTCCAGATGGGAGCAGAACCCTCGGCTACGAGTATGGGATTCGGCAACGATGGGAGGCAAAACCCTCGGCTACGAGTATGGGATCCAGCGACGATGGGAGGCTTTTCTCGGGAGTTAGGGCAGAGGTCGGGAGAACTCGGCGTCTGGCGACGATGGAAGGCTTTCCTCTAGAGTTAGAGCAGAGTAAGGGAAGTGAGGGAGTTAGGGCAGAGGTGGAAGTGAGGGCAAAGGCGAAACTTGGCACCCAGCGATGATGGGAGGCTTTCCTATGGAGTTAGGGCAGAGTGAGGGAAGTGAGAGAGTTAGGGCAAAGGCGGAAGTGAGAGCAAAGGAGGAACTCAGCACCCGACGACGATGGGAGGCTTTCCTTTTGAGTTAGGGCAGAGTGAGGGAAGTGAGGGAGTTAGGGCAGAGGCAAAACTCGGCACCCGGCGATGATGGAAAGCTTTCCTCTGGAGTTAGGGCAGAGTGAGGGAGGTGAGGGAGTTTGGGTAGAGGTGAAAGTGAGGGCAGAGGCGGAAGTGAGGGAGTTAGGTCAGAGGTGGAGTGAGGGTAATCGGGAGTGGGGGAGTTTTTTTGTTAGCCTTTCCCTACAATTTCATGAAAATCGTAGGGAAAGATGCCTTTGACTGCGAAATTTATGAACTTCGTAGGCAAAGGTTTTCTAAGAAGCCTTTGCCTACACGTTTTAGTATCTCATAGGGAAAGATCAATATAGAAACATTTGCCTATGATTTCCATGAAAATCATAGGGAAAGGCCTCTTATAAAAAATTTACAAAATCCTTTCCCTACGATTTTCAGTCTGTCTTCTTATGAAAATTTTTTTCCTGATACTTTTGCCTCAAAAAAAATTTGCTGAGAATAAAAATCCTTTCCTTACGATTTTTAGTCTATCGTAGGGAAAGGTCCAGAGCCTTTTCCTATGATTTTAAAAAATCGTAGAGAAAGGCTTTTTTAGAAAAAAAATTGGCTGATGATTTTGCCTTCAAAAATTTGTTGATCTAATCCTTATGATTTTCAAAAACCGTAGGAAATAAGCCTTTCCCTATGATTTTCATGAAAATTGTATGGAAAAGGCTTTTTCAAAAAAGAATTCGCAGGTGATTTTACCTTGAAATATTTGTTGATCTAATCTCTACGTTTTTCAAAAAATCGTAGGGAAAGGTCTAGAGCCTCTCCCTATATTTTTGTGAAAATCGTAAGGAAAGGCTTTTTAGAAAAAAATTGATGGGTGATTTTGCCTCCAAAAATTTGTTAATCTAATTCCTATAATTTTCACTAAAATCGTAGGCAAAGGATTTTCCTTAGAAGGCCTTTTCCTACGATTTTAGGTTTTATTATAGGAAAAGTATTTTCAAAAAAATAAAAATAAAAATTATTTTTTTATATTAAAAATTTTTTCACTATGAAATCTTTGCCTATGATTTTTAAAAATCATAAGAAAAGATTTTTTTTGCCTACATTTTAAATTCATAGGTGCGAAAAGCGTAGGCAAAGCCTATAATGCAGTTGAGATTGGAGTGAGATGAAAGAGTGAAGACAGCTTAAATTTTCTGATGTCAAAAATCTTATAACAAGTTGATTGAATTTTAAATTGTGCTTTGTAGCAAGTTGATCTTAAATTTGATTGGATTGTAAACTTTTGTGTTTTAAAAATACACGAAGTTATATGATTGTGCCACGCATCTAGCTAGCTTTAAGTTATGAGTTGGGGGCATGATAAATACTGAACAAAACTAGGCCTCTTGCGAGAGCTTCAAGCTTAGCAGCCCATTAGCCCGAAAGCCTCACATACTCTTTCGACCACAAAAAAGGTGATTCACTTTAGAGAGTTCAATATGTCTTGCGCAGTTTACCAGTTAAATGCAAGTGGGATTTCCCCGTCACTCCATAACAATGTGCGTAAGCATATGTATGCGGAAAAATACACGAAGTAGAGAACTTTATTTCCATTGTTCATCCACCAAGCTTGTGCGCTTCTTATAGAGAAGGTCGACAATTTTGACTTATATACATTTAAGGATAATGCGCAATCCTGAAGGAAAATATGCATCATTTTTCACAAATTTATTACCATAGTCAAGACGATTCAATAATAACTTAAGCACACATTTTCATTGAAAATTAACTCGTTCATATGACAATGAAAAATATTTTAAAGATTACACACGCTATAAGATATTGAAAACAGATGGAACAGTGCATTTATTCCCCTCGCAAAGCAGAAAGACCATCAATAGGAACATCCAAATCTACGATGACATGTAGATGGCCTGATATATATATATATATATATAACATGAAGTAAGGAACCGTTGCCTTCTCAGAATGGAATGGGGTCGACTAGCAATGATGTGATATGATCTTTCATTGCATTTGAACAGTGCGTATATGAATCAAAACTCTTGTAGTATACGATTTTTGCAGTTCGTGCAAGGTCGACGATTGGCGTGATCAAAGAAGTTGGTATGGCATGCATATCAAGACACTCCTGGTTCAGAATTTTCCATCCTTCTTCAACCATTTCCAGTAGCTGCTCACATGCCTCTTGCACTGAAGCGCCATGCTCTTTAACGTAGCACTGGACTGCCGATGAGACATGCTTCCTCTCTTGCTCAAACTACATGATTTAAAAAAAATGCATTACGTACTAAAATAATTATACCAAACGTCTACAAGTTCATGAGCAGAAAAGCACTAGTTTGATCTTTGGGCTTGGCTTCTAAACAAGGCATGTTCCAGCTGCTTTAGCTAGCGAAGATTCATGCTCATGCTCATCGATCTCAAGAACCAGCTTGTTCAACTGGATCGCAAGCTGAACTTCACTGCTTATAACTGAGCTTGGCATAAGCACATGTCAAGCAGGGACACTACCAGGGTGGCCAAGTTGAGGCCAAAAAGCTCAGCACCACTTATTAGCATCCTGAGAATGGCTCAGGTAAAATCAACAGATTACTAACTTCTAAATATGATTACCTCATTGGATGCAATGTCATCAAGGAGCCGGCCGATCAAGGAACTAGCCTCCATGATTCGTGGGAAGCTTGTAAGCCGATCTAATGCCTCCTTTGTTACTTCTTCTCCCATGCCAATAAAAAAAGCACAGGATATCACGGGATTGCAAGAGGTGATCAGTGAAACAGAGAGATATTCCTTTAGAGGCGGCACGTAACCTTCATCCCTCCATTTGGCTTCTTGAAAGTAGGCTCTTGACTGTTTTTTGAACTGCATCAGATTCAAATATCAACAAAACTAAGCTAATCTTCACAAGCAACAATCGTTGTCCCACGAATGAAATGAAATATGAAATAGCTAATATTGATTATGAATTTGTCGATGTACACCAAGAGAAGGAAGGTTAATGTATAGTCGACTCGAATCCAAGATGCCTGTTATCATGAGTTATTTTGTGACTAAAAGCATGTGAAATAAGAGCTTGATGATTTGATAAAGGTAGTAATCGTACTGATTCTTTGAGATAGTCCACCCTATAGGAGTTTTCCTCGCCTGCGAGTTCATCCTCAAATTCCCTGATTGTGTTATATAGATGAAGGAAGTAGAGTTTTGAAAACTCCTCTAACTGATCCGCTGCCTCTATGTCCCACCTGCATGCAGGTATATCCATTATTGTCGAGGTGGAGAAAAAAAGAACAAATTAAGGAGAAGAAAAATGAGGAGAAAACACTCGCCATTATATACGTACACACAATAACTTAGAATCTTCTCTCTCGCGCCATATGAGAAGAAAACCTTCCATACGTTTGTATGGACTATGGAGGCATTGTTTATCTACATCTATCCATTTTTTGGTTTTCTTTAATTTTTAAGTTGGTATTTCAAAAATAATTTTCCAAAATAATCTGATTTCGAAATTGATCTTAGTATTTTATAGTAAATCAGAAAACAACATAAAAGTCATAGATGCCATTTGGCATCACTTTTATATTTCTTATTTCTATAAATAAAAATAAAATTTCTATTTCTCTTTTATTTTTAATTTTAAAAATAAAAACATATTATATTTAATAATTTTAAAAGCACAAACATGATGATATTGGCCCAGACATTGACTGCGGTAGCGTGGATTTTGAAGATCATAAGGGGGAGTGATGGAAAAGGCACCGGCAATTTGATAATAGTGGTAATTATGATAATGATGTGGTAGAGATAATTGGTCATTAATCCCATAAATTTTTTTATTTAATTGTCCACTAGATTTTTGCATGTGCTATATAGAAATAGAAAATACATGAAAAATACAAGTTTGAAAGTTTGAGATTGTATTTAAGAACCAATGTGATTATCAGTTTATATTTTAGAAGCTAGGATCCAGATATCTTGAGAAGCATTGAGAACTGGAGCAACACCCACTTTGGTATTAAAAAGTATTTTATGGATTTATGGAATCCAACTCCTAGATTTTATATGTAGCAATATACTTAATTAAATTTTACTAGCTAGTATACTTTTCTTGTATCTTACATGGAAACTTTGATGCCATCCATATGGTGCTCATATTATCTATCCAACTTACTAGTGTTTCTAAAAGAGTATGTGCTAGCAAGAGATGCTCAAACCTTTGGATTACTTCAGTGAAAGTTTGAAGCTCTTCTAACGTGCCATAAACATCATAGATATCATCCATGAATGAAACGAGAGAAATTATCTTCGCCACATATATTCGAGCTCTAGAAAAATAAGGCTCAAAAGATAACCCAAGAGACCAGAAATAAGCCTCAACCAATCTATCCCTACAGAAGGTTAGCTTCTTTGCAAGGCCAAGTGCTTCCCACCACCTATATAACATATACAATTTTTTTCAGTTTTATATTAAATAAAACTACAACTTTAATAAAATTGAAGTGTCATACTTATGCATGTGTGAGGTAATATGACTAAAACAAGGAGGAAGTATTTATGTCAATATGCTTTTATATACAAATGACACTGTGAAAAAGTTCATAACAAATAAATAAATGATAATAACTCCATAGAATAAAGAGTTAAAATTTTTGAATTATAATATTGTTATCAAAAACATGTGAAAATTAAATTAAGTTATGGTTTGAGTCATAATGCATGAAAATTCTTAAACAAAATACAAAGAATTTGACAAATAAAAAAATCGAGGAGAATTTGTCTAACATTCATAAGGTATTTAAGTGATTAAAATTAGTCATTATAAGAAACAAAAAAGAAAATTAATTTGTATTTTATAAAGTTTCTTGAATTATTCCTAAATAATTTTAGGCTGTAGTAATATTCTTAAATATTACATGGTTCTGGCTTGGTTCAAATATACGAGAACACACCAGACAATCGACTATATTGGTTTGGTTATTGAATATGCTATTTCAATTGGTATAGGTTTATTGTTTGAATGTTGGTAGTGGCATCCTAAATATTTCTTATTCTCAAGAAAAGTATGAAGTGGATAATTATGTTAAAAAATCAAAAACCATTAGGGAACTATAATACCCCAAAATAGTCCTATATTGGATAGAAAAGAAAAGTTAATTTGAAGAGCTTTTAACTCAAGTTGTCTGCTATCAATTAACTTGCACTCAAATTTTTAAGGCTACATAGACTCAATTCACTAATAAATTAATTGGGCTAGCACATAGGACCATTAAAAAACCTTTTAGCAATTAAAAGAACTTTTCAGAGTGAAAATTTAGGGGATATTTTAAAACATGTTTTTCACCAATGATTTAGTGCATACATCAATTTATGAAAGCCTCCTAACCAAGAAAAGTGTTAATTAGTTTATGAATTGGAGAAGTTTGGGTTTGATCATACCCTTTAATCAATTTGTGCTAGCTTCCTTCCAATCTACTTCTCAATTACAAAGAATCCTATCCAAATAAATACAAGGTTATTCAATAATGTTTAGTTTTCATACAAGATTGCATTTTCCTAAAAGTAATTTAATAGTAAAATATTACATTTGTTTCTATTTTAAAAATGAGGACATAAGAATCATGAAAAAACATAATAAATATTCTTAGCTCTCTTCAGGCTTGGCATACTATGATCTTCGTCACCATGCGAGCTTTCATGTATAATACCATTGTTACCAAATTTGTTAGTTTAAAGTTAATCCCATGTCATGTGGTAGGTGGGTGAAGGAAAATCAAAATAAGTAGTAAAAATAGATATAGACTAGTTTAGAATATGGTCTACAAAACAGATAGCAGGTTAGCTTTTCCTAACTCCTTTCAAGAAAATGAGGAAAATTAGCTTTCACAAATGACTAGCATGCATCATTTTTTTAATTTAAACCTCTTAAAATAAATAGTTTGTATTTTCTTTTTTGGTTTCAGGTAATCTTTTTTCTCTACCATTTGTTATTTCTATAATTTAGAGATATTTGTTCATTATCCTTATTTAGTTTCAATTAATATACTTGTTGCTAATCTAATTTAAACTTGGACATGGGTATAGAAATAGGTCCGTTTTCAAAATTACTTGAATATAAAATATATATTTGTATGCACGCAAATGCAAGCTTTCATATATATATATATATATATATATATATATATATATATATATATATATATGTATATACTTAACTCAACTCAACTCATCTAAGCCTTTTCCCAACTACATAGGGTCGGCTATATGAATCTGCTTCCTCCACTCTGCTCTATCAGGATCAAGTCGAATATATATATATATATATATATATATGTGTATGTATGTATGTATATGTATATATGTATGTATGTATGTATACATACATATACATACATATACATACATACATAAGTATGTATGTATGTATGTATATGTATGAATGTATGTATGTAGATATAGATATCTATAGATATTAAGATCCGTATGCATGTATGTATTTTTGTATGTGTACACACACATGAAAAATACATGAAGTTTATCAAGAATCGACAATTATTTTGTTTCTAGTTTTTCTTTGTTTTTGTTTAGATATATTTTCCTAAAAGTATCTATTTAGATGTTGCCAAAGGAGATTAATAATTACAAGTAATTCTTGTAATAATTTTTGATCTAAAACAAATGATGACAAATAAATCTATTTAACATCCTGGCGCTTGTAACAGCTTGACAGATGGATACTTACATTGAGATACTTCTAATTTCTTCTCGATGAATTGATTGTAACATATGAAAATCCAATTTTGCAAGCTTCAGTACCAAATTAATTCGTCCCTCATCTTCTTGGTAAACGGAGATATAATTCTTTGCCTCTAGCCTCCTCATTCTCCTATGTAAAGGCATTTGAAGGACTTGCGATAATTGTGTTGCAAAAGGTGGCCTTATCTGACTCTCCATAAATTTGAGATGTACCTTTGTAAAATTAAGTGCTTCATCTAATATATCCTCCTTTGTGGTGCCAAGATAAGCAGCCTCATATAGGCTTAACAAACCCTTCACATTATTTCTTAAGACAACCTTAAAACTTCCTTCATTTTCTCTAAACCTGTTAAAAATATCTACAATACCAATCAAAAGTTTGAGCATCATGTTGGAGTGAACATAAAAGAACAACAACAACAATATATATATATATATATATATATATAAAACTTACTTGCATTTATATTATAGCCATGCTGTCTCAAGAGTCGAAAGTAAAGAGCAACAGCATGCAAATCTTCACTATCAATAGGGACACTATAGATTTGGCTCAGCATCTCATCTATCTCTTTTTCAAAGTGATATGCCACTCCCAGGCGCTGAAGTGCATCAATTAATTCCATCTTTTCTAAGCGATTATTAGAATTTCTTAGCATATTCTTTACCTCCTCTATTAGTTCTCCAATTCTTTTTTGGATCCATTCCTTTGATTTCTGCAAATATATAGATAATATTATGAAGAGATAAATGATGTTACAACATGGACCCAAGAAACCATACATAGGAAGTATGTTATGTTAAACTAAACATATAGCCACCCATAGTCTACTTGAAAGAGTAATAGCTCCAAATCTAAACGTTTTCTAGTCAACATTTTAGTTATAAGTAAAATTATGGACATGGAATCATTTGAATTCAAAAGAAAAAGGAAACTAAATGTCTAAAATCATGATCATGCTATTGAGAATGATAGGTTGTACGAAAACCAAATTTGAAATTTTTTCTAATTCATATATTATTTGTAGGTTTGTGGACAACAAAATATCTGAATTTTAAAATTACAAAGTAATGAATGCTTTGGAGTAAGATCATTATTTAAACTTATCTAAATTATAACTATATCCAACTCTAGAATGTTCTATGTTTTGATGAAGTTTTGATCTAATTAGCTTGTTGGACCTATTTGTCTATATTTCTTATACTAAATCTTGACATATGTTATGCACACTAAGTGTGAAATATCTTCTATTAGTAGTTATAATTTTTTTTGAATTCAAATTTCTTCATTCAAAAAAAATTAAAAAAAGAGGAAAAACATATTAAGAGTTTACTATTTACAATAGATTAATTTTGAAAAATCAGATTTTTTTTCCACTTTTTTTCTATATTAAGAAGTTTTGGCTAGGATTCTGGGCCAAAATCCATAATCTATGATATATTAATTATAGATTTATGATATATTAATTAGAGATTGAGACTTGACGGTCAACTTCTTAGGTTAACATATTTCTTTTTTTGTCTGATTAAAAGAATTGTGGAAAGAAAGCATGTTAATTGAAATCTAAGCATCCAATCTCTCCTAATTTTTAAAGATTAGATATCAAATGGATGGTCGGATATAGATAGATTCTCTATTTAAAGTGAGTCTTTCTCCTTTAACATGGAACTTCTATTACTAGTTAAAGAAAAGATGCATTTTTCCAAGAAAAGGATATAAGTGTTTATTTTTAAGTAAACATTTATGGTTGATTTATGAGTATACGGTGCACATTTGTTAACTTCAAAATATGTTTAAAAAAATAGATTAACATTCAGGGAATTAGGGGATTGGAAGAAAAGAGCTGTGAATCTTGAACTTTTTTTTTGTTTTTAAAATTTTAAATAGAGTCCAATAGGTTAGAGATGTAGATTTTTTTATTAAAACAGACAGTCATAGGTTCTGTTGCACTGATTAAAACACACGGGTATCCTTCTTTAATTTAAAATTTATATCGATATTTGACATTCCTTAGCACAGAAATCTGAATCAGTTGATCATACGATTAAATTGTTATATACTCGATCCTGTATAGATAAGCAGAGGACTTCTTCGGTAAGGAATTCAGAAAACAAACGTCTGTGTGGAGGAGAGAGAGCCAACCTGAAGATTCGACGGTAATGGGTGATTCACAATGAAATAATCACCCCAAGCTGTTGGGGGGTAGTCTGCAAACGAGCGAATAGTCCCCTCACCACCGCACGCTAATGAAGACTTGTGTGTGGATCCATAGATCTCCATCTTGCTTTACTGGAACTTCTGGAAGTAAAAAACCTGGTGATCAAGAAGCACCAAGATATGAGTAAATATAATAGTTGGTGGTATAGGCGCCCATCTGCCACGACGCCGAGGATGTCACGAGGCTAGCATATGGCAGCTGGTACAATAATTTAAAAATATTACTGCAGAAGTTTTGACTGGTGTAGCATTGCACACCTTTCGCATCGTGCATATATTTGCAACTATTGAACATATGTTATTTAAGAGTACTTGTTATTCTCTTAATTATTAGGAGGCATGAACCATTTGTTATAATACCCTGATTATTATATTCTTATAATATATTATCCGCACTAGCAAAATTATTTCTTTAGTAACTGATTATTTCTTGAATTTTAAATATTTGTTTTAAACTTGATTATATATGGCTTAAGCTTATTCCATGATTTCCGTAACAAATTGTGGTTAAGATTCGAGATGCGGATGATTGAAAATATATGAGCTTTGCTTTTGTAAAATTTTATTGATCTTCATGTTGTTCAAATGAAGGCCAAGTTGTCAGAGTACATTTTTGTCTATGCAGCGTTTGCATTGGCGAGAGATCCCAAATTTAAATGGGGGGACCATCCGTCTCGTTTAAGGTAGTGCTCGTATAATTTCGATGGGACCGAAAAAATAAAGGCCACTGGTCCCTCTAAGGTCACGAGCGACTGTACCTCCTGAGATTCGTATGGTTTCTGTTGCATTATATCCTGTAGATTCATCATGACCTTACTATCTTGAGATCCGTATAATCCTCAACCCATTATATGGTTAGATCTATTACTGTTCATAAAGTTTCCTGCACACCCAAGAACCAAACTCTAATAGCAATTTGTTACAATAAAAACATGCAAAAGCAGCTCTAATGTTATTTGTTACGATAAAAGGCACATAGAAAGTGCTTTAGTATCATTTATTATAACTAAAAGCGCATAAGAGTTGGGAGATAAACGAGAGATAAGAGAGTAAAACAAATTAAGAGAGACATAACATAACATTTAATGTGGTAAATCTAATGGCAAAAGAGAATAGAAAATTTGATCATTGATAAGGGGTAAAATTATCATTGCATCAATAACCATGCATGCAATAAAAAGATGACATTATTCTTAATTTTTGGCCCGCCAGCTGTCATGACTCGACGATACTGTACTTCGGTCAGGCCAAGCTATCCACATGCTTCGACGAGACCGAAGTATCTTGTACTTCGGTCAGGCCGAGATATCCACATGCCTCGGCGAAACCGAGCCACACCTATGCCTCAGTTAAACCAAGCTATCCTTCTGCTTCGACTGGATCGAGCTGTCCCGTGCTTTGGCCAACTGAGCCATTCTTATTCCTCGGCAAAGCTGGAGAATCCCTGAACCTCTGCAGAACCAAGCTACCCCCATGCCTAGCCCAAGCGCATTCATTACCAACCGTCACGACGAATTTACCACACATAAACAGCCCCGATCACTTGATTAGGGTCGGATGCGAAAAATTCAGATCCATGATGATTCATCGAGATTCCAACCGCGTAGGCCCCTAACAATCCTAAGTGGAAAATTAGGCCAATAATATCAAAAGTGGCATAGAGCCTATAAAATCACCAAATCTCAAAGCATCAACTAGCTTCTCTAACCGTCGATTCTCTAACTAACTAGATACTAATGCTACCGGCCTCATAACAAACTTCATTCGAATCCGATTCAAATCAAGACGGTTTCTGACCCCCTGTAATATGTCCAAGGAATCAGGTAGTTGCCTGTCATCACACCTGCAACCTATAAATGCCCTTATCCTAAAGCTCTTCAGGCACGCTCACACTCTCACTGAAAAACTCTATTGAAGCTCAAGCAGAGTTCGGAGCTCTCGAGAGGCCATTTCTTGAGGGACTCTTCTGCAGGGACTCTTCTGCGAGAGCCTTCTTTCCAGATCTATTTGCTGTGAATCTTCACTGACTTGAGCGTCGAAGGGTCTTCCGCAGAGGACCAACCTCAACGTTCTCTGTGCGGGGGCTATTTTGCAGGTCCATCCAAGTGGGAGCCAGGCACCCAGATCAGGAGGCGGGCCGCGCCTGAGTTGAAGAATGGATTTTTGCAGCAATAGATTGGGGCTAGAGGAAGGGCCTCAAGTCCCATAAACTTGTGATCAAGGAGACAAGGTTCGAGATCAGGAGAAGAACCCCTTAATGGCCAATCGAAAGAGAGCCACTTCTGATGCTTAGGATCAGACCGGCTCTCAGAGGCCTGATCCTATAAATAGTATAGTGCCTCCATTACCACCACCGGCCGAGACTCCTTCGCTATCGGTGAACGCAGTGACTCAGGACCAGTTTGCTACGCTGGTTCAACAGGTCCAAGCACTGACTCAGCTAGTCCAAGGGCTCCATGGAGCTTCCCGCCCAACTGTCCTTGCTTTGCAACTCCCTAAGGGGGTCGTCGCCCCTGCTCCACCGGCGATCTCTTCTTCCAACCCGCTTGAGGTCGTGGGCCATCCTCATCGACCCAAAGGAGCTAGACCAGCACCACAGTGGGCTCGAGGGAAGAGCCCGTCTAGATCTCAGCGAGCTTGCTCTTTCTCTCCGATGTCCTTCCATCATGATTCGACACCACTATCGTGCTCCCCTCGACCAGTCCCTCCTGTCACTCTGGATGAAGGGATCCGGTTGCAAATGCAAGAGATGCGTTGGGAATGGCGTCAAGAGTTGGACGCTGCTAAGCAGGCTCCTCTGTCCCAACCGAAGGCGGAGCAGGGTATCCCTTTCTCCGAGGAGATCATGTGGGAAGTGATCCCTCCTCATGCAAGCTTCCCACCATCGAGCCGTATCACGGATCCAACAATCCCGACGACCACCTAAGTAGCTTCAGATCCATCATGATGTTCCATGGAGCATCATATGCGATCCTGTGCCGAGCCTTCCCCTCTACCCTTAGAGGGTCCGCTAGAACTTGGTTCAATAGCCTGAAGCCAGATTCCATTGATTCTTCGATGAGCTGAGCCGCCGGTTCATCAGCCAGTTCATCAGTAGCCACCGCCATCGGTGAAGGTCTGATTCCCTCTTCAAGGTCAAGCAAAGGGAGGGGGAGTCTCTGAAAGGTTACCTTGGTCGCTTCAACATGGCCATGTTGGAGGTGGACCACCTCAACCATGAGGTGGCCATATCCGTCTTGGCGGGTGGAGTGTCGAAGGAAGGCGACTAGTACCTAGCCCTAGAGGTAATTATCCAAAGAGCCTCTCCAACATGATGGCTTTGGCAGATAAGTACGCCAGGGTTGAGGAGTCGCGGAGATTGGCCCGAGCTGAGCAATCGAAGAAGAAGGAGGTGAAAGGCTCGAAAAAGCACCGATTCTTCCGCCATGCAAGCCCGCCTCATCGCCAGAGGGCTCCTCCACCACCACCTAGAGATCGAACTCAGATCCCAGGTCGGAGGTTCAACCAGTACACCCCACTCACCGCGCCAAGGGCGCAGATCTTGATGGAGATCGAGCACCAAATTCCTCGGCTGCCTCCTCTCTGGGGGAATGCGGCTTGGAGGGATATGATCAAGTTCTATTGATTCCATCGAGACCATGGGCATGACACCGAAGAGTGTTGGCCACTTCGGAATGAGATTGAACAGCTCATCCAATGGAGTAGGCTGGATCGATTTAGAAGAGCCCCCAAGCCGAACAACGGAGGAGACCGTCAGCCTGAGCCTCGCCAAGCTCCTCCGCCAAACCTGCCGGTTGTTGGCAATGTTAATATGATAGCGATAATTAGCTCCTCATCAACTCAGCTGGGTGAAGAAAAAATCCACCAAAAAAGGCCCGGACCGACGAGCTTTCCTTTTCTGATGAAGACCTCCTGAAGATACAATATCCACACGATGATGCTCTTGTTGTATCTCTTAACATGAATAATTACGATGTGCATTGAATTTTGATTGATAATGAAAGCTCCGTTAATGTTTTATATTTTGATGCCTTTGTGAGGATGAAATTGTAAGTGGAGAACCTCTGAACCATAGACTCCTCCCTAATGGGTTTTACTGGCGATGCCATTGTCCCAAGGGGGTCGTCACCTTGATGGTCCGAGCATGCACTTGGCCCGGCATAGCCACTATTCATACGGACTTTCTGGTAACTAAGCTTTGATCCCCTTATAACGCTATCTTTGGCAGACTCGGACAAATGTCTCTTAAAGCCATTATATCCATCCCTTATCTCGCCATGAAGTTTTCCATGGAGTGGGGAGTAGGAGTGATCCGAGAAAGTCAAGTTGTAGCCCAAGGTTGATGGGTTGGACGCTTGGGAAGA
Source organism: Calamus simplicifolius (assembly GCA_900491605.1). Taxonomy (NCBI): domain Eukaryota; kingdom Viridiplantae; phylum Streptophyta; class Magnoliopsida; order Arecales; family Arecaceae; genus Calamus; species Calamus simplicifolius. The sequence continues at coordinate 468,713 of UESW01001298.1, forward strand.
TTTTGCTGAGCAACGGGGAGAACCAGCCGAGGAACTTGAGGAGGTGCCACTCGATGAAACTCGGCCCCATCAAACTATAAGGATCAGGTCACAACTAAAGGATAAGCCTCGGTAGGACTTGATCGATTTCCTTCGAAGAAATGCTGATGTCTTTGTCTGGTCTACTTTGGATATGTCAGAAATTAGCCCAGATATCCTTATCCATCGTCTCAATGTAGATGAGACATTTCGGCCTGTCAAGCAGAAGAAAAGAATCTTCGCCCCTGAGCATCAGAAAGCCATCGAAGAGGAAGTTGACAAGCTCATCAAAGCCAATTTCATTCGGAAAGTGAACTATCCCGATTGGTTAGCAAATGTTGTCATCGTAAAGAAATCAAATGGCAAGTGAAGAATCTGCATCGACTTCACTGACCTCAACAAGGCTTGCCCGAAGGATAGCTTCCCTCTTTCCTAGATTGATCAGCTTGTAGATGCAACCTTGGGCCACCAAATGCTGACTTTCATGGATGCTTATTCAGGCTACAATCAGATTCGGATGGCGCCCGAGGATGAAGAAAAGCCACCTTCATCACCGACCGAGGTATTTATTGTTACCAAGTCATGCCTTTTGGTTTAAAAAATGCGGACGTAACCTACCAAAGACTGGTCAATAAAGTTTTCAAAGAACAAATCGATCAAAATATGGAGGTGTATGTTGATGACATGCTGGTTAAGAGCAGAGAGGCATCCCAGCATATTAAAAATCTTGCGAAAAGTTTCGCAACACTCCGAATGTATCATATGAAGCTTAACCCAACCAAATGTGCTTTCGGAGTAAACTCTGGGAAGTTCTTGGGCTTCATGGTCTCCCAACAAGGCATTGAAGCGAATCCACAAAAATCCAAGCCCTGCAATAGATGGCGCCTCCAGGATCGATTAAAGAGGTGCAACGTCTTACTCGAAGGATAACAGCTCTCAATCGCTTTATTGCTCGATCGGTCGAGAGATATTTGCCCTTTTTTAAAGCACTCCGATTAGCCAAGAACTTCCAATGGACCCTGGACTATCAGAAATCTTTCGAAGATCTTAAAAAATACCTCGGCTCGCCACCTCTCCTTAGCATTCCAACGCTGGAAGAAATGTTGTGTCTGTATCTAGCAGTCTCAGAGGGCGTTGTTGGCTCTGTGTTGATCAGAGAGGAAAACAAAATTCAAAAGCCGATCTATTATGTTAGTAAATTGCTCCGGGACGCTGAGACAAGGTATATCCGAATCGAGAAGATGGTGTTAGCTCTAATAACATCAATCCAAAAGTTGCGGCGATATTTTCAAGTGCATACTGTGATGGTCTTAGCCGACCACCTATCAAGACAATCATCCATCGTCCGAAGACGTCGGCAAGAATGACCAAGTGGGCCATTGAATTGAGTGAGCATGATATCCGGTATCAGCCTTGTCCAACTATCAAAGCACAGGTCCTAGCAGATTTTCTTCTTGAATGTACCATACCTAAGGATGGTTCCACTCCGGATACTGTCGAGCAACTAAAGCCCAGTGCTCTATGGCTGCTCCATGCCGATGGGTCCTCTAGCGTGAATGGTTCTGGCGCTAGTTTGGTCCTCACTAGCCCGGAGGGGGCGACCTTTGAGTATGGCATTCATTTCTCCTTCCCAACCTTTAACAACAAAGCAGAGTATGAAGCTCTGCTTGCTAGACTTCGCATCGCCCATATCTCAAAGTTGAAAAGTTGAATGCCTACACCGACTCTCAGTTGGTGGTTGGCCATGTGCAGGGAGAATTCAAAGCTCGAGAGCCGAACATGATTTGGTATCTTCAAAAGGTGCGCAATCTATCCTCATGCTTTACTAAATTTAAGGTTATTTAGATCCCAAGGGCTGAGAATGCACACGCCAACCTTTTATCCCGCCTGGCAACCACGGACTCAATGGATCTCGAGCGAAAATTTTACCTGGAAGTCTTGGAAAGGTCTAGCATAGCCGATGTTGACCGGGTGATGCCAGTTGAGGTCGAACCATCCTAGCTCGACCCAATACTCAAATATCTCAAAGAAGGATTGTTCCCAGCTGACAGAAAGGAAGAAAGGAAGCTGAAAATGCAATCATCTTATTATGTCCTACTTGATGATCGGCTATACAAGCGATCCTTCTTCAAGCCATTACTTAAGTGCCTCCACCCGTCAGAAGCTGATTATGCTTTTCGAGAGGTTCACGAAGGTATCTATGGTAGTCATCTTGACGGTCAAGCTTTGTGCCACAAAGTGCTGCGCCAGGGATATTATTGGCCCACCATGCATAGGGATGCTGACAACCTTATCCAAGCTTGTGACTCATGCCAACGACATTCAAATGTTCAGAGGCTTCCCTCCGCTCACTTAATGCCCATATCATCTGCTTGACCCTTTGCCAAGTGGGGAATGGACATCCTTGGTCCTTTTCCTCTTGCCACAGGATAAAGAATGTTCTTGTTTGTAGCGATTGACTATTTCACCAAGTGGGTCGAGGCCGAGGCAATCGCTTAGATAACTGAGACTCGAGCTAGGGATTTTGTATGGAGATCCATCATCTGTCGGTTTGGCCTTTCGCACACCATTATCACCGAGAATGGAAAATAGTTTGACAATCTCAGGTTCTGAGAATTCTACGAAGATCATAGTATCTATCACCGGCTCACATCAGTCGAACACCCATAAGCCAATGGGGAAGTCGAGGTGACTAACCAAACCCTATTGTAGGGAGTCAAGACTCGGCTCAACAGGGCACAAGGCAGATGGGCGAAAGAGTTTCATCACGTGCTGTGGGCTTACCAAACCACTCAGAGGGTCCCCACAGGTGAGACTCCATTCAAAATGGCTTTCGGCATGGAAGCCTTCATCCCTGTGGAGATAAGGCTCCCCTCCCTATGAGTGAAAAGTTATTCGGAGGAGTCCAACGATGAGCAGCTCTGAACCAATCTTAACCTGATAGAAGAGGTTAGGGAGAAGGCCCAGATCCGAATGGCAGCCTATCAACAGAGAGTAGCTCGTTACCATTCTTCCAGAGTTAAAGGAAAATTCTTTCTCTTCGACGATCTTGTACTTCGGAAGGCATCTGTCTCCAAGCCGTTGAAACAGGGGAAGCTGTCTCCAAATTGGGAAGGTCCCTATTAAGTTGCTGAGGTAATCAGGCCCGACACTTATAAACTTCAGGATCTGAATGAAAAATCTATCCTTAGGACATGGAGCTCAGATAATCTTCGTTTATATCACCAGTAAAGTATGCCTCCACTAAACTCATTCTGTTTACAGCAACGAAATTTTTTTTTTAAAATCTGCAATGTTCTTGTTTCAATCACTTTTCCAAAAAACTGTAATAAGAAGCAGGTTTTTCTCGATTCTCATCAAGCCTCGATAGAGCCGAGTGATTTCTTCGTACCTTGGTAGCACTAAGTAAAATATAATTTTTTCAAGTCTCAGCAGGGCCAAGTGATTTCTTCGTACCTTGGCTACGCCAAGTAAAATATAATCTTTTCAAGCCTCGGCCGGGCCAAGTGATTTCTTCGTACCTTGGCAGCGCCAAGTAAAATATAATCTTTTCAAGCCTCGGTAGGGCCGAGTGATTTTTTTACCTTGGCAGTGCCAAGTAAAATATAATCTTTTCAAACCTCGATAGGGCTGAGTGGTTTCTCCGTACCTTGGTAGCACCAAGTAAAATATAATCTTTTTAAACCTCGGTAGGGCCGAGTAGTTTATCCGTACCTTGGTAGCACCAAATAAAATATAATCTTTTCAAACCTCGGTAGGGCTGAGCGATTTCTTTGTACCTTGGCAATGCCAAGTAAAATATAATCTTCTCAAGCCTCGGCAGGACCAAATAGTTCTTTCAAGCCTCGGTAGGACCGAGTAGTTCTTTCAAGCCTCGGCAGGACCGAGTAATTCTTTCAAGCCTCGGCAAGACCGAGTAATTCTTTCAAGCCTCGGCAGGACCAAGTAATTCCTTCAAGTCTCGGCAGGACCGAGTAATTCTTTCAAGCCTTGGCAGGACCGAGTAATTCTTTCAAGCCCCGGTCGAACCAAGTGATTCTTCCAATATTTCGGCATGGCTAAATTGCTTCTCTAAACCTCGGTGAGGTTAAACAACTTTTTCTCGTGCTCCGACAAATTTGAACAAGTCGCTTCTTACTTCACCAAAATAAGGTAAGACCCATTTCATCCTTCGGCATGACCGAGCCGCTTATTATAGTTTCATTGAATCAAATAAAGATTCTTGAGAATCTCTGACATGACCGAACTTCTATTGAGAATTAGCAAGGCCACCCAGGCCTCCCTCTAACCTAAGTCGAGGCAAATACCCTCTTCGCAAAGGACCGAGCAAAACCAAATCGCCAAAATATCTGGCCGAAGTAAAGTACCTAAAACGTTACTAACATTATGAGAAGGTACCACCATTTGAAAGGCAGCCCCGGGGACATTAAGTGTTCGTTCCCCTTTCCTATAGCAAGAAGGATACCCCGCTAGGTATTCCCGTATTTCGAAAGTCCCAAGCTTTCGTCCTGCACCCAGTTCGATTCAGAGTATACAAACGATTCTTGTATTAGGATGACACAAATACGTCGGCATGTCAAAAAAATTGATACTTAATATGAAAGAAAAAAGCAGCGAAAAGACAAAGGTGTGAAAAGAAAGACTTCTTTTATTGCTTAGGAGAAATTACAACCTCTTGTGAGGCATTACAAGTGCATTACAGCATAGGAGATAAAAGAAAATAAATCAAAAAACTCGGACAAACAAGTCCGATCGATAACATTGCTTTCGCTTTTGATCCAAGAAATCAAAGAAATTGGACAACTCCGTTGAGTTGACTGAGCTGCTGGGTAACGTTATAAAACAAAGAAAGTGGCCTAGTGTTGTTTACCTTCTTTCTCGTTAGAGGCCAGCTAATGGATCCTCGAATGGATGAGCTGAGGGAGCCAAAATGGCACTTATTTAAGGACTAAGGATGAAGGAAAGCCCATGGAAGCCGAGGCCCATAAAAAATTATATTTTCAGTGGTCTTCGGGGCCCCATGGCAGGTGGAAGAAGCCAAATAGTAGGCACTTACCTGCACCTCCCGTATGACCTCTATCTTCCTTTCTCTGTGCTCTCCGTATGACCTCCATGACTCCTCCTCTGAGGATTGCTCGCTCTTCAGCAACTTCCTCATCATCCCAACCATCAGGGTCGGGCCAAATCTTAAAAGAAAAATTCGGCCTCACCACCCTCAACCTCAACAAGAGAAAAGCCATGAAAATTTCTTTCTATTCACAAAGTAAGAAAGTTTTCTTATGTGTGCTTAGGCACCTTCCGCTCTCCCCTTTTTAAAGACGTTAAATGGGGAGCAACCATTAATAAAGAAGGAAACTTCGAAACTCGGGATGCCACCGCACTCGGAGCCACGTGGCGTGCCATGGTAAAACTTGGTGGATCTCGAGATATGTTGGGTATGTCCTCCATGCCATAATGAAGGACGAAAGATTTTCTTTCGATCTCAAATCGAGAGTCTTAAATGCCAAGAGCTGCCTAAAAATCTTTGGGATATGAATAACCTTGGAAAATCCTCTATGGAAAAGGATATGATCCAGTAGCGATCGAATGCTTGGCATATACGCAAAGTAAACCCTAAACCCTAAACCCTAAACCCTAGTACCTTCTTTTTGACAAGGCCGAATAGTTCTGTACCCCAGCAGATCTAATCGAATCAACCTTAGTAAAACCAGGTAATTCATTCAACCTCGACAAATTCATTAACTTTTTTTTCCTAAAAGATGGCTCATTTGTAATAAGCTAAGTGCAAGGAGGTCATGGATGAGCCAAAAGACCATCTAAAATATGATGCCAAGATAACAGAATACATGAAGAAAAATGAAAAATTCATTCATCAAGTGAGTCTCTGCCGAGTCCCCTAGTTACAAGCAAAAGAAACAAAAATACATAATCAGTCCTCAGGAATCAGGACTTGGGCTCAACCTCGAGCTACTTCAGCGATGTTCGGAAGAGATTGACTCGGTTCACCCACTTCGAACATGGCCGAGTGAGGAGCCTCGGATTCTTGACATCGTGTTGATAACCCTCTTTTCCTCGGCCATCCGCTTCTGGACCTACAGCTCCGCTGGCACCAAGAATGGCTCATATTTGGCTTCGATGGATAGTTCGGTCCCTTGAGTCCGAGTATTATAATACTCGGCTTCTAGGAAGGAGAGGTCCAACTCCGGATATTCCCGAGAGATTCTTGCTCGTGTTTCCTCCTCACCATACCGAAATGCATCGGCGCAGACCGCCTTATGCTCATCCAAAAACTGAGTGAAATTCTTGTACTCTTCCATGGCCAGAGCGGCCCGTTTCTTAACCTCGGCTACCTAACCTTCGAGTTTGGAACTTCTCTGGTGGCTCGAAGCCAGCTCCTCTCTTAGGGCCTTTGTTTGATTCTGGACCTCAAGCCCAATCCTACCCATCTAAAGATACAAAATCAATCAGAGCAGTAATCAAAAAGTAAAGACATAAGTAGAAGTAAGAAGACGTTATATCTCCTCTTCCCATCGAGCCATTTTTGCGCTCAGCTCATGAACTTTATTAAGAGCCCTCACTTTATCGTCCTTATTCTACTGTACCCTTTCCTTGAGGTTATTGACCCTCAATTGCCTCTCTTCGACTTCTTGTTGAGACTGAGTGAGTGTTAACCCAATTATTGATTTTGATGATTAATAAAAGATTTAAGTATATTCATTTTATTACTAATAAATTTAACAAGTGTTTCAGGGCTTAAAAATCTTTGGTCAATCAAAAGACATAAAGAAACGTGTTTTGAATCCATTGCCAAAAGAAAGTTTCAAAATTCAGAGCCAGGAGTCGACACCTAGGAGATCTGGAGCCGACCCCATGGCCAATCAAATGTCTTTCTGATTTTTGGCACGGTCCGAAGCCGACACCCAGAGTTTCGAAGGACACCCAAAGTTTTGGAGTCGACACTTACAGTGTCTGGAGCCGACTCCAATGCGGGAACAGAACGCGTATTTTTTGACTACTCTGGAGCTAACACTTATAGTCTTTCGGAGTCGACTCCCGAATGTGGCGAGTCGACACTCAACTTTTTCGGAGCCGACTCCTCAACGAACTCTTTACTTTCTATTTTTGGATAATCGACTTGGAGCCGACACCTGAAAAGTTGGAGCCGACTCCAACCTGTCAGGAACGGATTTTTAAAATGCCAGATTAGCTCAAACGGTAATATTTTCGTTTCACCTAACTTCTAACGGATATATTTTGTATGGACAAACTTTCCAGGTACATTCCAACGGCTAGTTTCTCACCAAAAACATGGATTAAGAGAAATATAAAAGGGAGAGAACGCTCGTTTGAAAAAAGAGACAAAAAATAGAGTGAAAACAAATCAAAAATCTGAGAAGTCTTGAGCTTGAAATCAAAGAGAAAAGAGTCCAAGTTCAAATCCATCTACTCCAGAAAGCTCAAAGAGAAATCCAAGGCATTCAAAATCAAAAAAAATCGAAGGATTTCCCAAAAAGAAGAAAAAGAAGCCAAAAGCCATGTTCTGTGATTTTCCAACTTCTCATTTGCAACATTTGCAAAGAATCCGAGCTGAGGCCTGATTCAATATCTCCAAAGAGAAGAGGAAAAGAAGAAAAGCTCAAATCCAATCTGCTTCAAACAGGCTTTTCTAACCTTGTTCATTTACATTGAATATTTTCTCATTTAAGGAGCTGTTTGTTATTGTAAACACTTTTCTTACTTGTTTTTGCTAATTCAATCAACGGGATTGAATTAGTGGAGGTAGTATACCTCGGGGCAAGCTAGATTAGCTTGTGTTTGGGTTTTGTGCTGGTGAGCCCGGAAAACCAGCTGGGTTCGTTGTGATCCCAGGGAAAATAATAAGTTCTGAGTTGTGAGCTTGTAAAACAACTCGACTGTAATCAAGAGGATTATAGTGTGGACCCCAAGTGGATCTTGGGAGTGGACGTAGGTATTGGATACACCGAACCACTATAAAATATTTGTGTTTGTCATGCTTTGATTGTCTCTCTCTATCTCTTTGCTTGTGATTAATATTCTTTTTGCACTTAATTTTATTTATCTCAAAGCCAATCGTTTTCAAAGGTTAAATTTTTTAAGAACCCAATTCACCCCCCCTCTTGGGTTATCATCTGGGCCAACAGTGAGATCGGCAGTGAGTTTAGCAATTTGATCCTGATGCCATTTGGCTCTGCTTTCTCCTTCAACAAGCCCCTTGTTCAAACTGGCAAGCTGGTCTTGCTGTTGCCGATATCTACGCTCGTCATCATCGAGCCTCTTGTTTAAGTTGCTTCTCTCTTCAATAAAACTTTTCTTCAGTTTGCCCCACCTCTCATTAAAATGCTTTTTTAGAGCTCCCATTTCTTCAGCTTGCTTGGATTTAATTTGCGACAGTTCCAAGCAAGCCTTGTCGGATTGCTCGTGAAATCCATAAAGCTCCTTAACTTTAGTTTCAAGCCTGGATGCTCTTTCAGTAGCAGCTTGGTAGGATCTCCCTACCTTCTCGAGCTCCTTCTGAATGGACACCAAGGCCCCAAAAAGTTTGTCGGATGATTCTGCCCTCTCTTGAAGATCAGCAGCCTCTTTTCTAACTTGGGCGCAAGCTCCCATAGCCAGGTTCAAGCGCCAACTTAGCGCTCTTACAATTAAAGCATTCTGCAAACAAAACATAAGTGAAAAAATGTGACCGGATCAACTAACAAAAGCCTATTGCTTTGATGTAATGACTTACTCGGGAAGCATAAGTCATGGCAATCTTTGTGAGGGCAGGGTTGTCAATCTTGGGCAGAAGATAAATGTCCTTCAGCATGCCGAGCTACCCAAATACCGCATCAATAAGGTCCTCCACCATGGGCTCACCCACCGAGGAACCTTCCCCCATGTATAACACAGACGGCATCAAAGCAGCGAACATCTCCTCAACATCCGGATCAAGCAAAAAAAAATTATGGTTGAATGATTGACCTGAAGAGCTTCGGACCGAGAAACTCTCATTTGCTTGGCCTCTTCCATCAGAGTCTTAATCTGGGAAGCCTCAGAAGCCTCGGCTTGCCCAACATTTTTCTCTGATGCCTCGGCCGAAGGAACCTCGGTCCGTACCTTTTCCACACTCGAAGTCTTCCCTTGATTCACAGGCATCTGCTCAGCCCCTGTTGACTCCATCAGAACCTCGATCCCCTCTTCAAATTCTCTTAATAATTCGGGAGAGAGTCCCTCGGCTTCCAATTCAGCCTCTCCCTCAATATCCCCCAATTCTTTAGGAGGGAGTTCTTCATCAAATGGCTCCTCCTGAGCTTCGACAACAGCATTCACTTCCCTCACCTCCTTAGGCGATGCTAGGGGTTCTCCTTCGCTTGTAGGAGGCGCTCTTGGGTTGCTAACCTCCACCATATGCAACTGTTCACCCTCGAGTGAAGGGACTACTGAGCAGACCGGTGATGTCCCGTTCAGATCATTTGATACCACAACTATTTGAAGATAAGAAGCTTTGGCGACCTCTTCCAAATTCTCCTTGACCACTCGCCCCTCCTCCATTGTCGCATCCTCCTTCAATAGGGGAGACCTATCTCTCATCGCCGACACTTCCATCTCTTTCTTCTTTGGCATGGAGGAGTGCTGACCAACTTTGACCTATTTTGCCTTCTTTGAGTGCATCCCGGAGAGACGAGATTTTTCTCAGACCTGTGCTTCTCTCCAGAGCTAGTTCCCCTCTGGCACTTGCCCAGATCCTTCTTTATTTGGCCCATGAACACTGACCTTTCAGCTATAAACACAATAGACAATCATTTAGACTATGATAAAATTGCCCGGATACGATTGACATAGGAAAAGAAAAAAAAGCTTACTCTAAGGATCGAAAGAACTAAGCCCGACGGCGAAGAGGGCATCTTCTGACAAAAGAGCACTAGTCGAGAATACCCGACCACTACGAAAGGTCACCAATCCTTCCTTTCTTGCCTAGACAACTCTGGATGCACTTCTGGATCCTTGACATAGCTTGTCCATACCCAGAGAAAATCAGAATCAATATTTCTCTCGACAATGAAGAATTGAAACTTCCACTCCTTTATGGATGATGGATTATCCGATATCATCTTGAATGATTTTTGGAGCCCAATATAAAGCCACTCAGAGTTTCTTCCGGCAACCAAGTTGTAGCAGACCTGGAACAAGGAAAGAGTCATCGTTACCCCAACACGACTGCACATTGATATGAACACTATAAGGTTGCGCCAGCTATTCGGAGCCACCATCGTCGGGCATATGTTGTAGAATCTCATTATATCCTTCACCAGCGAATGGACGGAAAACCGGAGGCCCGCTCTTAAGCTCTCTTCATAAAAAAATACCCCGCGCTCTAGTTGCATTGAAACCCTCTACTCATGCTTTGATGGCCATAGAGCGACGTCCTGAGGAATCCTGCACCTTTGGCGTATCCTGTCCAAATCCTTGAAAGTTATCTCAGAAGCTATATGACTTGGGCCCTTCATGTCGCCGAGTTGAAAGAAAAACCTCAAATGGAATCGCAAGGGTTTTGAGGAACGAAATCCTCGGGGAAGAAACAAGAAAGCGCTGCAAAAAGGAATAGCACCGCTCTAACCCCTGTTTTCTTTAAAACCCGCTTTGGAAGGAAGGTATGATATCTTTGGAAAGAATCCCTAGATGGTCAAGTTTCCATTGCAGGTGTCGTAAGCATAGGGATTTGCCACGTGGTGCTTCCCCGATCGTCGCTTGCGAGAAACGAGGGGTTTTGTTTATTTCACCCATCAAAGAAAATGAAGAAATGGTGACGTGGCATTAATGAGGACATTATTATGCAACTCTTCGAATTCAAATCCTTCCATCATCTGAAACTTTACTACCTATGCTTAAACCTACGCTTCAAACTAGGGAGTGGAAGGCATGTGATGAGGGATAAAATTGTTATTGCATCAATAACCGTGCACGCAATGAAAAGGTTGACATCATTCTTGATTTTTGGCCTGCCAGCTGTCATGACTAGATGATACTGAAGTATCCTATACTTCGATTAGGTCGAGCTATCCACATGCCTCGACAAGACCGAAGTATCCTATACTTTGGTCAGGCCGAGCTATCCATATGCCTCGGCGAAACCGAGTCGCACCTATGCCTTGGTCAAACCGAGCTATCCTTCTGCTTCGATTGGATCGAGCTATCCCTATGCTTCGGCCAGACTGAGCCACTCTTATTCTTCGACATAGCCGAGGAATCCATGAACCTCTGTGAAATCGAGCTACCCCTATGCCTAGCCCAAGCACATTCATTACAAACTGTCATGATGAATTCTCCACACGATGAACGGCCCCGATCACTTGATTAGGGTCGGATGCAAAAAATTCAAATCCATGATAATTTATCATGATTCTCGTCCAGTTCATTTTATTCTAAATTGAGTCATATCCAGTTCAGTTTATTTTAATGTGAGTCCTGTAGTAAGTTCATCAGCTTACAAGAGGAGACATCAGTATTGGAGCAGAAGACAAGGCCATCATAGTCAGATAGAGCAGCTGCTAAATTCAAGTTGGTGCCACACCTATTTCAAGCAGCCCCACATGCCACCTAGCAGAGCAAGCAACCTTCCCGATCTGGATGATCATTTTTCTCATCTGATCGATGCCGATTTCATGCCAAATCAAGCTACCGCCAATTGCATCTGACCGCTTTCCAATATCACCTTCCTCATCTAGACGTTGCAGATTTCATGCCAAATTAAGCTACCGCTGATTGCATCTCAATCATATCTAGAAGATCACCTGCCTCATCTGGACACCACAGATTTCATGCTGAATCTAGCTGCCGCTAATTGCATCTAGAAGATCACCTTCCTCATCTCGACGTTGCAGATTTCATGCCAAATTTGATTAGGACGCCTTTTTTTCTTTTCTCTTTCCATATCTGTATTTTCTTGAGCCCCAAGTCTCTTGCTCTATAAAAGAGACCCTCTTGTATGAATGATGTATCTTTTATTATTAATCAATCAATCCAAGTTTTGAGTTATTGTGATTCTTGTTAATTGGTTCTCTGGTGCTCTTGTTTCCCTCCTTCTGCGCGTGCCAATATCCCAAGTCTCCAGGAGAAACCCTGGCCGCCACCTTTGTCTTCCAATAGTGGATGCCCAAGAGCCCTTGGCCGGCCTTCCCTTTTCTCTACTCCTTCCTTGTCTCTTTTCCTCTAATCTAAATTTTCTCTATTAGTCTTTAACCCTTGTATGGTGATCTTGCAGATCCCTCAGTAGCCACGAATTCAGGATTCAAGATGATCATCATCCAGGTCAGCGGATACTTAGCCGTAGATCCGTGGGCTCAAGGCTTGGTCATTTAGGGCGCATCCGCCGGGTAGAGCAACCCCTTCAATACTTTGATCTTCCCCCTCTATCCAAGTATACCCCTCTAATCTACTAGTAACTTTATTGTAGGAGAGCAAGCCCGACCGGGGCTTCTTAGCCTCGGCGGTCCTTCTTCTTTATTTTTTTTAGGAAATGTTTCGTGTGCGGATTTACTGTGAATTTTTCTAAATCCCTCTTAGGCTATTACTTTAGGAGAATAATCAACTGCAATCATTAATCATTAGAAAAAGAAGAAAAAAAATTACTTGCTTGCGAATCGGTCTTGCATCATAATTTAAAGAAGATAAAATAATAATGGATATGATCCATCATAGAGGAAGGAATTTTAGGGAGAGATAATTTGCATATGATGAACAAATAATTGGATATCCAAATTTGGCTTATTCCATGTGATGGGCGGCTCTAATCATTCAGGTATAAATGGCAAATCTCAGCTATGTGGAGATGGATTCATGCCCATGGGATGGAGCATGATGAATCTCTACGGTTCGATGGTGAACACGTACAGATTGGGATATATAGCTATAAGACAACTAATTCCTAATTTCAAGGACTGAGATTTTGGCACATGGATGATGGAGTCTCTTTTTCTTTTTTGGATTAACGTTATCATGAGAAAGGGGGTCTCTTCCTTTTCCTTGGATTAAGGTTGCCATAAAAAGGGGAGTCTCTTTCTCTCCCTTGGATTAAGGTTGCCATAAGGAAAGGGGTCTCTTTCTCTCCCTTGGAACGTCTTTTTCTCTCCCTCTCTCTCTCTAAATATGTTTCCTTCTCTTCCTTCTTTAAAATAGTAGAAAAATATTAGATCTTTTAGACCTACGGGAAGATCTTTTGGTTTAAAATTCAAGAAGGGGATTCAAGAGGCGCTAGCACTGCTCTCTCCCTAAGTGTCATCTTTATACCTTGAAGGTCTTCATCCACTCTTCTCCGCATGGATCACCATTAGAGGCCGAACGCATGGACGGCTAGTGACAGAGGATTCATTGGCTTCATCCTTTTCTACATTGATAAAGGACTCAAGTATTAATAAATCTAATGTTTTAGATTTTTTTTAATTTAATGAATCTGTTCCTTAGGATCCTAGGCATCTGAGAATTTTATATTTTATCTTTCGCTGCGTTTTCATAAATTTGATTCATGTTTTGCATACATAATTTTCAACAGTGATATCCACCAAACACCTTCTCATCAGGTTTTTCATCGATGAGGGGATTGACGAGATGCGTGGGGAGCAAAACCTATTGCAACTATACTACCACATGGCTCCAAGCCCCCAAGAGACGATGGTTCCATTAGCCCCATAGCTGCTCAACCCTAGAGAGTCGAAAAAAAAAGGGGAGCCGGCTGAGCGCCTGTTGACTTTCCCACTGAGAGATGATATGGCGAAGACGGTGCAAATTGGCAAGCTTCTTTTCGCGGAGTCAAAGAACCAACTCCTCACTTTCTTGCGGGCTAACTCAGACATCTTCACTTGGTCAGCATTAGATATGCCTAGCATACCTTCGGAGTTAATTACTCACAAGCTCAATATTAACCCGATGTACCGCCAGTTTGTCAAAAGAAAAGAAGTTTTGCTTCTGAGCGACAAAGAGCCATTGATGAAGAAGTCAATAAACTACTTGCTGCTGGCCACATTCAGAAAAGATACTATCCAAAGGCGAACGAAAGCTGGAGAATTTACATCGATTTCACTGACCTCAATAAAGCATGTCCAAAGGATAGCTTTCCGCTATCTCGGATTGACCAGCTAGTTGATTCCACCTTTAGCCATAAGCTTCTCAACTTTATGGATACCTTCTCCGAATACAATCAAATAAAGATGGATCCGAAGGACAAAGAGAATACCTTCGTCATTATCGAGAATGGCATCTACTACTATAAAGTAATGCCTTTCGGTTTGACAATGCAGGGGCCACTTACCAGGGATTGATGAATAAGGTCTTCAAAGACCAAATTGGGCACAACATGAAAGTGTATGTGGATGATATGCTGACCAAGAGCACCCTTACCACTGATCATATTGCTGATCTGGAGGAGACTTTCAATAACCTTTGGCGCTACTAAATGAAGCTCAACCCCTGCAAGTGTCCATTCGGGGTCACTGCTGGGAAGTTCCTGGGTTTTTTAGTGATCCAGCGGGGGATTGAGGCAAATCCGACGAAGATTCAAGCCATTCTTGACATGAGGCAACCGACCAATAAGAAAGTGCAGCGACTCATGGGGAGAGTGGCCACTCTAAGCCATTTCCTATCGAGATCAGCTGAAATTGTTTACCCTTCTTCAAAGCTCTGCGCAAGGTGAACGGCTTTGAGTGGATGGAGGATTGCCAGAAAGCCTTCAAAGAACTGAAGGAGTTCCTGTCCACATCGCCGTTGTTGTCGAAGCTGAGGGAGGGGGAGAACCTTTTTCCTTATCTCGCTACCTCCCAGAAGCAGTCAGCTTTGTTCTTGTGCGCCTTGACTCCGACGGAGCGTAGAAGCCCATCTACTATACTAGCAAAGTGCTTCATGACGCGAAGGTCAGGTACTCCAAAACTGAAAAAATTATTTTTGCTCTAATCATCTTCGCTCAGCATCTTAGGCCATATTTTCAAGCCCATCCAATCATGGTGCTCATGGATCAACCTCTTAAAGCTATTCTAACTCGTTCTGATACCTTCGGTCGACTGGCTAAATGGGCAATCAAATTGTAAGAGTTCGATCTTTCGTTCCAGTCGAGATCAGCCCTGAAGTCTCAAGTTTTAGCGGATTTTCTGATCGAGTGCACATGGACTGAGGAACAGCATGAAGAACCCCCAATGATATGCTCAGACGCTGAGTCTGAGAAGGCAGCGGAGACTTGGGTCCTCCATGTAAACGGCGCCTTCAACTTCCAAGGGAGTGGAGCAGATATTATTCTTGCGAGCCTAGAGGGCATGGTGGTGGAATACGCCCTTCGTTTCCTCTTCAAGGCCATAAATAATTAGGCCGAGTATGAAGCCCTATTGGCGGGAATAAAGCTTGCGCAGGAGCTCGGAGTAAAGTATCTCAGAGCCTTCACCGACTCTCAGCTTATCTTCGAACAAATTACCGGGGAGTATGAAGCTCGAGACCCTATTATGTCTCGGTATCTAAATAAGGTCAGGTCACAAACATCCTCACTAACCCATTTCAGCATTAGTTATATTCCCAGGGGCAAAAATGTCAGAGCCGATGCCCTATCATGGCTAGCCATCTCGGTAGATAACACCCTAGGAGGACTTATGTTGAGCACCTAGAAGCTTCAAAAATTGATATCGCGGAAGAAGTATTATCGGTCATACAAGAGCTGACATGGATGGATGCCTATATGAATTTTCCCTGGAATCCATTTTGTGCTATAGAATGATAATGTAGGAAGTGAATATCTTTGTTAAGGGTGTGACACTAAGCAATTGTCATATATAATTTATGGTGACACACGCCTATCCGCCACCACGCTCATGTTGGGCTGGTTCTAGAAAACAACAACTATGTGAACGAGAAATCGACCCATCCGCCACCACGCTCATGTTGGGCTGGTTCTAGAAAACAACAACTATGTGAACGAGAAAATGACCGTTCGGTGGGATGCATGGCATGAGGAAATTGCTGGATGGTGAAATTAATATTGCTGCTTTTCCATCAAACCTTTTATGTCTTATCAGATTTTCAGAGAAAAATTGAGGGCCAAGCCCTCCTTAGAGATACCAAGCTGGACAATAATAGTAAGAAAAAGTCTTCCTATACTGTATATGGTGTAAGAGCATGTCCATCGCGCACGCTAATTAACCATGAATGCAAGCAAATTGTACATATAGACTGCGCGTACGATATGCGAAAGGATGAAATTATCTTTGACATGCGTGGTCATACGCATGCTTAGTCAATCACCCCGCATGATGCGTGCAACTTGCATCACGATCGATCCACAAAATCTTGCTCATAGTAGGGATCATACTAGACATAGCATGACATGCTTCGCAAACCATACCAAAGCCCTCTTATGGACCACAAGCCATGGCAGGTCAACCTTGCATGACTCGAACATGCCTAGCTAGCCCACATGAATTGCCCACATTATGGCACACTTTATAGGCCTACAGTACAGCCTACTAAGCCCACATACTTAAAAAATTGAAAAAGTCTTTGTACACCGCCCCCGATGCAGCAAGTCCTACGTGGACTGCACCGCCTTTCCTGATTGATCCACGTGGATCCTACCTGGCTAACGTTGCGGAACGGTATGGCTCTGCTATGATATTACGTTCTGATCATGACGGTCATTAAAAGTGCTTCGCCTTTATTTTAAATTTATTATGCAGACGAAAATGCCCTTTTCCTCCAGCCTACTTCTACTGTCATTTTTTCTTGGATTACATCTGTGCAAGAAAAACTCTTTCTTCCCCCTCGCTCTGGCGATCGGATGCGAGGAATTAGTCCAAGGTTCGAGCAAGATCCTAAGCCCTCGCTCTGAGAGTCTTATCGGAAGAAAATATTTCAGCTTTGAGGCTAGAATACGTAGCTACTGAAGTCTTTGTACAAAAACTTCTGGAGAAAATGTCATCCGCATCAAGAAGTAAAAAGTCCTTGTTCTCACTTCTTTGTAAAGCTCATTTATTACACCAACTGTTTTGTCGTTAGAGGAAGTTAATGCATTAGGAAATCATTTAATGCGCAGGTAACTTTCTTAGACCAAAATAGTTATGACATTCTGGGAGTCATAACTGTTTAGAGTTTAGTGTTTTATAGCACGAATGTCATACTGTATAACTTATGAACTGGGGTGTCGTTAGAGTGTTTCGGCGGCCTATATTCCCCGTTATTTCATTTCCATAGAGCTCTAGTTACAAACCTACGACACCCGTGCTCCGGGGTATCATCATAAAAGCTACAACACCCCAGATTTACTGTTAAGACACCGTAGTTACAAGCCTACGACACCTGTACTTATAACTAACCATGGAGAGATCATGGGAATGGATATAAAGAAGAGGAAAAGAGGAGGGAGGGGCATTCTACGGAGGGCTAAGTGGAGAAGAGGGGGGAGCGACACCCCAATTTAAACCTTAACAGTTCCCGCACGGGTGTCACCGCCTTAAAGCCAGGGTGTCATCAGATGAGAGCTGGGGTGTCGGTAACAGCCTAAGTCGGGGATGTCGTCGGTCCCCGCCTTAACAATCCCCGTACGGGTGTCGTCGCCTTAAAGCTAGGGTGTCTTCGCGCTAAAGCTGGGCTGTCATAAGAGCCTAAGTCGGGGATGTCTTCGGTCCCCGCCTTAACAGCCCCGCATGGGTGTCATCACCTTAAAGCTAGGGCATCGTCAGATGAGAGCTAGGGTATCGGTAACAGCCTAAGTCGGGAATGTCGTCGATCCCCGCCTTAACAGTCCCAGCACGGGTATCGTCGCCTTAAAGCTAGGGTGTCATCAGATGAGAGCTGGGGTGTCGTAACAGCCTAATTCGAGGATGTCGTAGGTCCCTGCCTTAACAAGTCCCAGCACGGGTGTCGTTGCGCTAAAGCTGGGCTGTCATAAGAGCCTAAGTCAGGGATGTCGTCGGTCCTTGCCTTAATAGTTCCAACACGGGTGTCATCGCCTTAAAGCTAGGGTGTCGTCAGTTGAGAGCTGGGGTGTCATAATAGCCTAAGTCGGGGATGTCGTCGGTCCCCTCCTTAACAGTCCCTGCACGGGTGTCATCACCTTAAAGCTAGGGTGTCGTCATGCTAAAGCTGGACTGTCGTAAGAGCCTAAGTTGGGGATATCGTCGGTCCTCGCCTTAACAGTCACGGCACGGGTGTCGTCGCCTTAAAGCTAGGGTGTCATCAGTTGAGAGCTAGGGTGTCGTAATAGCCTAAGTCGGAGATGTCGTCGATCCCTGCCTTAACAGTCCCGGAACGGGTGTCGTCGCCTTAAAGCTAGGGTGTCATCAGATGAGAGCTGGGGTATCGTAACAGCCTAAGTCAAGGATGTCGTCGGTCCGGGCCTTAACAGTCCCGACATGGGTGTCGTCGCCTTAAAGCTAGGGTGTCGTCAGATGAGAGCTGGGATGTCGTAACAGCCTAATTGTGTTGTCATATTTCTTCAAGTGAGGTGTCGTATTTTTTTTACCTTGGTGTCTTAATGCTTTGTCAGGATATATTGACAGCTAAATCTATGGATATCATTGTTCATGACTGTGTGCCTATATTTCCACAGACGATGCTGAAATTATAGTTCAGAAAGAAATCGAGCACACTCCCGGCCATGCACCTTCACCCATCGCTCCAAAAACAGGGGTTGATATTGTAGTTCCTCAAACTGGAATGGAATTCAATTCAGCAGATGATGTATATACTTTCTACAATGGATACGCAAAAAGAGTTGGTTTTGGAATCACAACAGTGTGTAGCAGGGCCAACAACAACAAACAACTTTGCTTCAAGCACCTGGCGTGTTGGAGGCAAGGAAAATCTAGAAAAATAGAGGAGCATGAATCATAGGGATACTGGGAAAGTTGATTGCACGGCATCCATAAAAGCAAGACTGAATGCTACAAGTGGTAAGTGGATATTGGTTGAGGTTTTTCTAGAACATAACCATGGGATGTCCATAACATCAACTGGTTATCTATGATCGCATAGGAGGATCAGCACACCAGAGAAGGCAGAGATCAGCAATTTGCATGCTGTGAATGTTTCGACAACTCAGATATACTCTGTCATAGCAAGGAGAAAAGGGGGCAAAAGACAATTGGATTTCACTGAGAAGGATGCTCGTAATTTCATTTGTCGCGAACGTCAGTCTAAGCTGAAAGAAGGAGATGCTCAGTCGATGGTAATCCATTTCACCGAAATGCAACTCAAAAATCTCAATTTCTTCTATACCTTAGACCTCAATGATAATGGTCATCTCAGGTATGTCTTCTGGATTCATCCAAGGTCAAGATTGGCATGCACATACTTCGGTGATGTTCTAAGCTTTGACTCAACCTACTTAACAAATAGATATCAAATGTCTTTTTGTCCATTCGTCGGGGTCAACCATCATGGACAATCCACCTTGCTTGGTTGTGCATTGTTATCTGATGAGAGTACTGAGATATATAAATGGGTTTTTCAGTCATGGCTGGATGCAAATGGTGGTCAAGCACCTATTGCCATAATAACTGACCAAGATAAGGCAATCGAGGCTGTTGTTAAAGAAGTTTTTCCTAACACACGACATCGATTTTATCTTTGGCATATATTGAAGAAGATACCTGAAAAGATTAGCCACATTTGCACAGCAAATCCTAAATTTATGGTTAATTTCGATGAGGCGATATATGATTCATTGACCATACAATCATTCGAGGAAAGGTTGGCACATGTTATGGAGAAATATAAAGAATGCAAGGCTATAGATTGGTTCAATGTCCTTTACGAATGTCGGGATAAATGGGTCCCAGTTTACCTAAAGGATACATTCTTCGCAGGTTTGTATGTCATTGTCTTTGGTTCATGTTCGCGTTCAACGCTTCTTTTTTTGATAAAATTATGTACAGGGATATCATCTTTACAAAGGAGCGAGAGCATAAATCACTTCTTCGATGGGTTTATAAATTCGAAGACTACACTAATGGAGTTCATAGGTAAGTACAAAGATGCCTTGGAGAAAAGGTACGAGGCCAAAAATAAGGAAGATAATAGGACATTGCAAATGATTGCTTTCCTAAAAACATCATCACCTTTTGAGAGACAAGCTGCAGGAAAGTATACAAGGAACATTTTTAAAAAATTTCAGAATGAGATCCTTGAAATGGCTGCATCAAATACTAAATTGATCAAGGAAGCTGATAACTGTTGTGTCTATTCTGTAAAGTCATATGAAAGGATTGAAGTCAATCGAATCGGCAAGGAGATGATCAAAGATTATATTATGTCATAAGATAGAAATATTGAGGATGTCCAATGCCAATGTCGATCCTTTCAGTTTAAAGGTTACCTGTGTAGGCATGCCTTGTTGGTTCTTCATCAAAGCGACGTATTTGTTTACCAGATAAATACTTCTTGAAGAGATGGTGCAAGGACATGAAATACCAATTCGACGATTTCGACTACAATACTGAAGGTTGTGATAAAAGCACACGAAAATCATAGTATGCAGTGACAATTTTTTATTTGAAATGTCTTAATATATGTTTTCAATAACATTATGTTATTGATTGTAGATATAGTTTGCTGAGTCATCGGATGATGAAGCTCGCAGAGATAGCCTCCGTGTCTGAAGATGCATTTAATTTAGTGATGGATGGTCTAACACCTATATTCAAAATTGTTGTGGATGCTAACTGCGCAGCTAAGCCAAGTACAGAGCTTGTAATTCAAGATCCTTAGCAAATTAGGATGAAAGGTCGCCCAAGAGAGAACAGATTAAAGAGTGGAGTCGAGAAGAAGTCAAAAAGATCAAGGAAAAATATGATCAGGCATCCGTTGACGCTCCCCCAATGCAAAATGAAATAAGAGCTGCTTCAAGCAACAGGCAGACTTGTATGCAGTCAATTAACACCGAGAGGACATGGAAAGAATTGTACCACCTTCCGAAACTTTGATGGATGAATTTGATGCTTATGTATTGAGTCAACTAACACAGGAACATATATAAAACACGGGTGTCGTAACTTCGTAACTAGGGTGTCTTGGTCGCAAATGAAGTGCTTTGTAACTAGAGTGTTTTTTTAGCCAAATGAAGTGCTCATCTCGTCTACCAAGAAGATTTGATATTTTACAAATACGCTTGTACTGTTACGACACCCCAGCTCTTGCCTAATGACACCCTCACTTTAAAGCAACGACACTCGTGCCGGGACTTGTTAAGGTGGGGAAGCGAGGACACCAATGCTTTTAGCGTGACGACCCCCCAGCTCTGGGCTAACGATACCCTAGCTTTAACTCGACGACACCCGAAAGGCAAAATCCGATGACATCCCATACATCACAAAAGGACACCAATGCTTTTAGCGCGATGACCCCCAGCTCTAGGCTAACAACACCCTAGCTTTAGCTCGATGACACCCGAAAGGCAAAATCCTACGATATCCCATATCTCACGAAAGGACACCAATGCTTTTAGCGCGAGGACCCCCAGCTCTGGGCTAACGACACCCTAGCTTTAGTTCGACGACACCCGAAAGGCAAAATCCTACGACATCCTATATCTCACGAAAGAACACCAATGCTTTTAGCGCGATGACCCCCCAGCTCTGGGCTAATGACACCCTAGCTTTAGCTCTATGACACCCGAAAGGCAAAATCCTACGACATCCCATATCTCATGAAAGGATACCAATACTTTTAGTGCGACGACCTCCTAGCTTTGGGCTAACGACACCCTAGCTTTAGCTCGACGACACCCGAAAGGCAAAATCCTACGACGTCTCATTTCTCAATTAACGACGTTCTAGTTTTCAGTTTACAACATCATATATGAAAACTTAAGAAATTGTCAAGTAGAAAAGGTATAAATATGAATAAATCGAGGACACCCTTGTTCTCAATATAAAATTTTTACATTTGCATTAAATCTGAAACAGAGTTAATATGAATAAATTACATTAAATTTTTAATCAAAGAAGAATGAAAAAATTAAGAATAGTTTGTGACAAGGTCGATGAGCCCTCTCTCAATATCTTCGCAGCTAATTGTCGTCGGTATTCTCTTACTTCCTCCTCCGTGAAATCCATCTTTATATCAGGATTGTCCCATCGAGCAAGACATTCTATGTATCTCAGACAGTATATGCCGCAATCCAGCGATCTGGCCGGTTGACTTGGGCAATCCGAAATCTCTTCCATCGGCCAAGTCATTACCTCCTCCTTATCGCAGTAGATATGGAATATGTGGCCAAGAATTGTATGTCATTTCTTTGCATTGGCCTTGTATCTGACGTTGCATTTTAATGAATTCAGATGCATGAAACACCTTTCTTTCCATGTCAACAGCAACCAGATGCCAGTGCGAGTTATCGGAGTTTATTATGGTGAATAGAAACCAGAATTGGGCCTTATCTTCATCGGATACATTGTCAAATATCGAAGCCCCTGATGTTGTAGCGAGTTCATGAGCAGTTAATGGAGAAGTTGTTGGGAATTATATCCTAAAGCCAATCATTTGATGATTGTGCTGATGTAAATTATATATAAATTGATATATTAATAAAAGTTATTTGGCAGTTTATTCATTACAAGAACATCTTCTTAATACTCCTGAAAGTAATGAAGCCCTTAGGATCTTCCTCACGATAAAGGAGGATTTATCTTAGAAGGTCCTTAAAAGAGTTCGCGACCAAATGATATACTATGACAGGGCCATAGTACTATCAATTATAGGACGTTGTATATCATATTTGTTGGTTATCCTCTTAACCAAGGAGTGTAGAGACACTGGTATGACATACAGGTGAAAGTGTAGGAGTACATTTCACCGAACGTGACTCATTTCTGGATACTCTGCTGTCAAGAGTTAATCTGAAAAGATATAGGTATAAGTATCCTTCAGACCTGAAGATCACAACCAGTGGCTTACAAGCAACTCATTGTACTTAGGTGCCGGACCACCTGGATTTCTAATCCAACTACGAAAGGTTACTGGGTGCAGTCAAGTACTTGTGGTAGTCAGTTGTGGATCAAGATGGAATTTGACCTATCCCATTAAAAGGAGAAATGCTTGTGTTTCAATTTAGCAAGACCTTGGCCAAGGCAC